>VOQK01011954.1:13247-26741 GCA_015052645.1 Benitochromis conjunctus
TCCTCACACTTACAGCAGTATTTACAGTACAACAGCTGGAAAGTCTCTAAATGAACACAACCCCGTTTTCACATCTCACAGTTGCTGTAATTTTAGTGAGTCTGTATTATGAGCCTGATGAATAATGTTGTCAGGAGTTTGTATATACAGTTGGTGTTATTGTAGCTTTGTGCTACGTTTACTGCATTTATCATAATGTTGTTTGACTCTTCAGTGAGAGTTTAGGGTATTTTCTTCCAGACTGAGCTCCACTCATTTATGTTATATGCATGAATGATTCCATAAAGACTTATTATAATTTTAATCACACAGTTGTTCGTATTGATGAGACATTTTAAACTTAAATGTGTGCTCTCTCCTGTTGTTGGTGTTTTGTCCTTGTCTCTTTCTGTGCTTCTTGCTCACAGCTGGTTGTGTCAGATCCCCTTTCTTCCTGTTAAAAGAGAGTTCTTCCTTTCCATCATCACCAACTCCGTGCTTCATGCTTTGGGACTGTCTGATCGTTGGCTTTTTCTTTCTAATTTTGTAGGATCTTTACCTCACAGTACCAAGTTGATGATGGCTTTGAGTTAATAAATGGCAATGAATTAAAACAGAAAGGCCCCAGCCTGGCACCTTCTTGCTGGGTGGTGACACCATGCAATCATGTGTGCACATAAAATCATCCTCCCGACGTAGTTATAGGTCAGTGCTACAGAAATAGCCGTGAGTAAAATACGCCACGCAGCAGTTTTTCTTCAGAAAATGATCACACTAGTGAGGAACTGCTTTCATCTTCAGTTTTAGGAATTGCTGAATCTGGCTCTCATAAAACCAGTAAAATTGAGTCTGTTGAAAAAATACTAAAGATTATGTTTTACTCATTGGCTGTTTTACATTTAATAAATCTACAAATCATTAGAAATGGAGTGCAGGGAAGAGATATGTCTACGCCGACAAGACAAAACACAATCCTTTAAGGTCTTCCCCTTGCGTTTGAAAAGTCAACAGCATCAGTGGCTTTGGGTTTGCCTTTTGTGGGAGTTTTCATTCTTTGGGATCTTATTTCTGGCTCCTGTCTGATCTAAACCCAACTAACAATCCCTCAGAACAAGACTCTGCCAGTTTAGAGGGAACTATATAAGCACCACAACTGGAGTGGGACCTTTTGAAGTGCTGATATTAAATTTAATGTGACCCACTTTAGACATCTGTTTAATAGAATATCAGTGATATACGTCACTCTTATTTTTTGTCTTTACAGGGGTGAACAGGTTACTGGTGCAGTCCGAATTCCTTAAGCATATTACCATACCAGCTGAATTACTCAGCATTGCCCATCAAAGACTTTTTGGTCAATATGTTTGTTGTAATAAACAATATGACCAAAACATGATTAATGACATGTTGAAGTAGTACGGATCCTTTGTTATACCAGGGTTCACATGTGGCTTGTATTTTCTTTCCCACATTAAGCTTTTTGCAAAGATCTTAACCCAGTTGGGGGATTTTTGAATAACAGTGCTAAACACAGTGTGGGTGGATCTTAATATACTCTATGTTATCTGTTAGAAGTAACAAAAGACGTAAAAGTGTTTTTCTTGCGCGTAGTGGGTTTTGCTTTAAACTCTTGGATTATTTCTCTTGAGTGTGATAAAACTCTCAGAACACCGACTTGGTGGTTGTACATCATAAACAATCTGGACGTTGTGATTTTTCCTAATAGTGACTATAGAAATGCACATCTGTCTTCGGTCACACGGCTCGTGTGTGGAAAATGCAGATCTCCACTCGTCTGATCCAGTCACATGTCTCAGAATGACCTTGGACTGTATGGTAATGGTTTTACCAGCTTGTTTTCCAGCTAAATGGACTGTGACCAGAACTGGAGGCCGTATATCTGTTGGCGAATTTGATTTGTTAGGGTCACTGTCTGAAACACTAGTATCTCGGACCACTTTTATTTAGGTTTGTGGGAGTTGACTGTCTAGTTCCATCTCCTCACCTGACTTTAAATAAGACCAGCCACATCATTGCAGAACACAACGGTCATAAAAGTGATGAAAAGCTTCATGTCCCCTTATGAATTGCTATATTTTTTCTTACATGCTATTAGGAATAGTTAACAGTTCCTATTCGTCCCATTCACCTGAATTATTACACTACTCTTGCTCCACTTGGCTACACTAAAAGCCTGTTTGTTTGCCGTTAAGATACAGATTGTTATCATTTATCACCATCGTGAATCTTGACTTGGTGAATGCCGAAATATTTAAAAACTAACTTTTAGTCCTCAGAGTCTAAGGGGAGACATCAAGCAGCTGAAAGTGTAGTAAAAGGCTGAATACCACACATTTGTATGCTCAGGTGCCCTGTAAAATTTAATAGCCCTGCACAGATAAATGGACGGCGAGAGCTGCTTTGTATTCCCTATTACAAAAATATTAATGGAACTAATGCACTAATAAAACCGAACCCTGTGATCTTTTATTCTCAGCAACCCTCACACGGCTCCTTGTGCTCTTGAATCTATTAGGAATGGAAAGTTGAACATATTTTACTGGCGATGACAGTGCCTAGGTGCCGAATGTTGCTTTACGTTGTGGCAAAATTTTTATTATTTTTTGGAAGAACTTTAAGTATTAGGTTTCCCACCGTCTCCAGCAAATCTAAGATCTCATTATGTTGAATGAGGGGACTTACTAAATGCTAAAGAGATTCCATCTTTTTCTTTTACCTTAATGGTAAAACCTTGACTACAACACTAACTAGATCCTGCGCTCACTGCGGTTAATTTGAGCAATTTATTGCATCTGACTGAAAGTTGTACAACAGGCTGAAATCACATTATCTGATTACGACGAAAGAATGTCCTCATCAGGTTTATATTTGGCAAATTACTAAATATTGCTAGGGTTTGAGCATGGCCACTCACAACAGTCACACTCATCAACTCCTCCGTCAGTGTGATTGAAGGAGAGATGGCACAAAGCCTGAGAAAGATTCTTGCATTGTTTTTTTTTAATTTTTCATTTCATAGTTTATATCTCAACAGTTGGCATATGTTGCACCACACAGCCTTTTTAACTAATAAAATAACTGCACCTGCTGTGAGACTAATTGGTAATAATTCAAACTAACCGGCTTTAATCTCCTCTTCTTGTAGCGGACTATAGCACCAGTGAAATGCTAGTGAACATGGGTAACCTGCCCCTGGATGAGTTTTACCCTGCCGTGGCAATCGTCACTTTGATGCGCATCCTGAGAGACCCATCACTCTCCAACCACCACACTATGGTAGTCCAGGCGGTCACCTTCATCTTCAAATCTTTGGGCCTAAAATGCGTCCAGTTCCTGCCTCAGGTCATGCCCACTTTTCTCAATGTCATCCGGGTCTGTGACGCCAGTATCCGAGAGGTAAGCTGTTGTGTGGATTAAGAGGAAAGAGAGTGCCTGACAGATTCATTATGGCATTTCTTTTATTTAGTCAGCTGTTCACAGAGCAAGTCTTAGACTCTGTCTTCTGTCTTTCTCCAGTTCCTCTTTCAGCAGATGGGAATGGTCGTGTGCTTTGTGAAGATTCACATCCGTCCCTACATGGATGACATCTTCACCCTCATCAGAGTGAGTAACTGTTTCAACCCTATCTCTAAACACTCATTATCCAGCCCCTCGTTATTTTCCTTTGAGTTTGGCTGACAGCTAAGGATTCTTAATTGCACTCAGTTGTGCTTTCTACTTTCCTCATTAGAAGTAATGTGTTTAGGGCCTCTGCATGAAGTCTTGCCCCATGTCACACAGCAGTATGCATTGTGTGTAGTGAGGTACTTAACAAGATTAAAGAAACTGTGAGTCAGTTTCTTTACTTTTTGACTTTTGTTCTTTTTACTCTTCCTTTTATTGTCACTCACTGTTTACCTTCTAACTGTAACACTGCATGTGGCTCTGATGTATGTTTCCACTCACGTTATCCAGATCATATTTAAGAGAAAAGCTGCTGATGACTCATGACGCTCACACTTATCCCATGATGTGGAACAACTGCTAAAGCCATAGCCCCTGCACTTGCACAAACACAATGTCAAGCACATAATCATTTAACGAGTCACAAAATATCATATGACTGTCCTTGCGTCGGAATCTTGGTAACACTGTTACCGAAACTTTTGCAATGGCCGCAACTCCACCTGGTGGAAAGTAATCGAGAGAAGTAGACCACTGCGCCTCAAGTCCCTATGAGTTAATAAATGGCAAGTAAAACAAAGAATCTATTCATTTTTGCTCCAGTTCTGCTCTTGCATCCAGATGAGGGGGCTGGAATAGCCATTCAGGACGTACTCTCACTTCCTCTCTAGTTAGCAGCCACAGGCAGGGAAAGCAGGAAGTTGGGGGTTGCTTGAGACCGCTCGTCTCTGACAAAACGCCTTTGCCAAATCTCACAGCTGAAGCCCATTGACTGATTGATATGTTGTGTCTTATTGTGTCAGGCCTTCGCTACTCTAGCTATTAATATTTTTAATGTACACAGTGGTCAAGCCTAGATTTTCCAAACAGTGTCAAAATCCACACAGAGGCATGATGTAAGTCCCAGCTGACAGGAAACTGTCTCCATTCCTTGCCATCCAGTATTGTGACCCCCTCTTTGTGTCTCTAGCGCGTGAAAGTTTTGCATTTCCAGAGGGAACAGTGATCCAGACATTTGTCTCCCACTCACCTTATTGATAAAGCACATTTTGACCTAGTTCTGTGTACCTGCACAAAACCTTTAGCATCACGATACTACATTTTTCCTTTTTTCCACACTTTTGCTCCTCTTGTCCCAATTTTTTGGTAATATTTTGCTGTTGTTAAATTGCAAAAAGAGCCAACCAAATCAACATTCTCATTAGATACTATTAGTATTAGAAAACTTTGGCATTTAATTGTCTAATAGTAATTTGAATTTCTGTAATGTGTGTTTGAATGTACTCTCTATTAGGGCTTTAGCAGAATGTACAACTTTTTAACTTATCTTGGCTTTGATAATAATTAAAGAAAAAAAAATTGCATGTGAAGTTAATCTAATGAATACCAACATTTTATTATCTGTGCCTTAGGAATACTGGACACCAAACAACCCCATGCAGAACACCATTATCCTCCTGATTGAGCAGATTGTGGTGGCGCTGGGTGGAGAGTTCAAGCTCTATCTCCCCCAGCTCATTCCACACATGCTGCGTGTCTTCATGCACGACAACAGCACCGGGCGCAGTGTTACCATCAAGGTGAGTTCACTGCGGTGCAGTTGCAGATGACATGCGATGTCGGTGTCAGATTTGCCAGCAATAGACTAAAGCCGTGTAGTTCATTGGGTCTCATATTTTTATGATCTTACAGTTACTGTGCATACACTGAAGGGTAGTGAAGTGTCCAACAGCTGGAATTAATCACACCGAAAAAAAAGTCAGCCGGAGATAGATTTTCAGTGTTTTCATTTCACAAAAAGCTTTTAATTACTTTTCCAATGCTGCAAAAGTTGTTTAGATTCTGTAACACAAACCAATATATTGTTTTTGCTTTTATTGGCATCTTCGAATACATTTGTCAGGTTTGCGTCTGAAATCATGTGCCAGAATTATAGGTCGTGGCATTGCCCGTGACACACAGATGTTTAAAATGTCAGAGCTGTAGTTGAGATTACATTTTGGTAAGAGGGATTATGATTTAGTAGTTGCAGCAAGAGCATGTACTGTTTTCTTATATTAATGTTGCCATGAATGCTTGCTGTGCAGAATACAGAGCTGTTGGTGAGATAAAAATTAAATTGTGTACCGTTAATTATAAAAACAGACCAAAATGCCTGCTGTGGTGGGCATCGTTTTCAGGTTTGTGTACTTGTTAATCCCTCCATTCGACCTCTGCATTCTCATTAAGCTTTGCTTATTTTCAGTTCTCTCTCTCTCCTTTCTTTCTTTCTTTTTTGTTTAAATGAAAGTAGTGTTGTATTCTATCCCAATTTCATCTGCGCTCTAAACTGCAGGTGATTAGAAAATCTGTAACAGTATAAGACACTTTTAAGTGTTTGATCATATATATATATATATATATATTTTTTTTTTTCTGTTTGCAAATGTATGTGAATGTATTCACAAACCTACTGACCATCGACTAGAACGTAAGCTGTGGGTGACCCGGAGGATCAATATAATGCGCTTGTTCTGATCGGTGATTGTTTACGCAAAAATACATATGTGAGGAAAAACAAGTGTGAAGTTGAAAAGCCAAATCATAGAATGCAGACACTGGTAGCTGTATTTGCATATATTTATTTACCATGCCACTGATTTTAGTACTTAATCTTTTTGATACTTACGGGGGGGGGATTACATTTTTGTGTAAATTGAAAGATATGACGGTATCACCCAGAGACGTTCTCCTGGGAAATCTAATCTGTAGCGCTTCACTGACTTTCTAACTCAGTATTTGGAGAATATTTCTGCTACCTTCAAGTGTTTCTACCATTTTGTCTTCTACTTAAGAAGTAGAAGAAGAACTTTTATCTCTACCTTGACCTCATCTTGAGAATTTGAGTGTAAAGTCTTTAATCACTACATACTGCTATTGGTCTTTTATATCACAATGTAATGTTGATCATACTTGTGAGGAACTGCTTTTCTTGTTAATTATATAACAGAATTGATTAATCGCAAACTTTGTGAAGTGTCTGTTTCACCATTGTGCTCATTATTGTATCAGTTATTAGTAGGCTTTTGATTCCTGAGGATTACTGCCGAGCAGTAACAAAGTATTTAATTTTTAGTAACATCATTGTAACATTGTTACTTTCTCTTGTACTGACTTTTGTCCCAAAGAGCCATTTCTGAAGGCTTTAGTTACTAATGCAGTTCTGGGTAACTTGCCCAGCACAGATGAGGATGAACTCTGTGAGCTTTTTATGTAAAACTGGAAAATACTCTAATAGATTATAATAATAAATCAGTGAAATTAAAGCAGAAAGGGTGCTGGAAAGATTTTTTTATATAAAAATATGATCACACTTAGTTTAATCAAAGTCAAACTGACTACCTATGAAACAATGATTTAAAGGTAAACTGGAACTGACTATCAGTGGTTAAAATCAGCTGCTTTATTAAGGCTAACTGTTGATCACAATTAGTTTGGTGTTATCCAAAATATTGAGATCTGATTGGTTAACTAACTCTTGAGATATCATGCATTTGTTGGAAAGACATTGTATTTGTATTTCCTGTCCCTTTGGGCTCCGTGATAAATTTTCCAAATAATTGGTGTTTTTTGTTGTAAACAAACTAAGGTGCTTAATAAATTTTCTTTCAGAAGAAAGAAACTTGAGAAGTGCATGATTGCACGAGTGGTGTAGTCCATAATAAAAACCCAATGCCAACCAAAAGCAAAATGGATGTCTGGAGGATAGCACGGCAGCAACTGGTCTTCAGGAACTTTTTTTTTGGAGGAGGACTGGCACACTGGGCCAAAGTGTTGCCAGTGTTGCTGATTATCATCAGCCACACTTCCCCTCAAGTGCTTTAAAGAGCAGCCACGCAAACCAGCAGGGAGAGCCGTCACAGACAAAGGGCCCTCTTTGGCCCTATTCATTTTTGTCTCTGACACCCTCCCACGCACAATTTGAACTCTGTGTGGAATTACATTCGTGGCTGCTGAGGGGTCTCTTAACTTGGGGGCAGGGGGAAGAAATACAGCAGCAGGCTTTGGGATCCCTTCACCTTTCTCCAAATGAATTTCTAATCAGCATCTCTGGTGATTTATACTGCAATCAGATGGGAAATGCGAAGAGTGCCACCATGAAGGAAAGCATTGTGCAGAATTTATAGCATAAGACAATGTGAGAGAAATATGAAGACAGAATAATGATGTTTTTTCATTTATCTTGTGTTCATAATTATTAAAACCCTAAAATCTTAATTAAAAATAACACTTTAGTGCAGTGCAGAAAGCTTTCTCTCACAGGCTACCTGATGCACATTCATACTCTCAGGGAAACACTAATAAGTAATGTAACATTACATTTCTTGTAATGTTACAAGAAGCTAACAATAGCAGTCTGAACAGGCTGTTTGCAGTTTTCTCTGCTTTTAGCGACACACTAACTTTTGGATTTCAGTCTGACTTCTACCAGCAGCTCAAACCATGGAAATATATAATGATGGCCTGGGTAAAAGTTGTACTCAACACATGCTGTGTCCTTAAGAAAAATATGGCTCTGAAAACGTGAAAACATGTTCATACAAAGATATAAGGATCCTTTAATAATGAAAGTTTAGTGTCTAAAATTAGTTAATAGCCACAAAAAACCTGCGTTATGAATGTCTGTAGCACGACCCTGAAAATGTGTTATGTAATAGATTTTTTTGTACCGACTCAAAATAAAACTTGTCATAAATCTAGTGGAGAAAATATATTAACTAGACTGAGAAGGGCCTGTGTCAGAATGACGAGATGACTTTATTTTGCTAGCATTAGTTTATGTTGAATAATTTAAGCTCCCATCACTCTACACTCATACTGAAATACAGGAGCTCAACCTTCAGTTGATTTATTGGGGTGCTGTCTTATGTTTGTGGCTTCCATCAATATCCATCAGGACCTTTTGAGGTCTAAGCCACTTGCTTGTAATACAGCAGTTCAAAGACAGCATGGACCTATAAGTAACACACTCTCCTGTTTCAGCAGCGTCAGCCAGCAGTTGTCAGGGTTTTCCCTCAAACCCTAAATCACGATTTACGGCGAGACCACAAACACAGAATCATGAGGAGCACAGTCATCTAGTCTTCTCTCCTCTGGTGCTGTTTAGTCTCAAAGTCGGTAGTATAGGATAATTCAGCAGCCCACAATCTGGATTGTCTGTAACTCAGGTCTGTGTCTGGAGCCTGATCTTTAGCGCAGCATGGGGGTCATGAAATGAGGGGAGAGGGAATCAGATTTCCCACTTGTCCACAGGAGAGGTAAAGAAAAACATACTTCCATCATTTCAATAAGCCTTCTGCCCTGAACTCCACCCCCACCCTCCTAGCTGCACACATACACGCACTTGTACACCTCCACCTCAACTTCCTGCTGTCTCGCCATGTGCACTTTAGACATGGGGTTGGAGAGTGGGGGAAAAGCAGAGGCGGTCATGGTATGCATTTGGGGGACTGCGGTAATTTCGATGCTTTCTGTACACGTCATCCTTTCAGACCGCCGTAACCGCCAACCTTGTGCGCACATGCGCCACACAACACCATGTTAACTGTTACTTTAAGGCACTGTGAGGCTTTCTCAAAAAATTTGTGTGCAGTAAACATGGCTGTACTCACTAACAATAGAAACATTAAACATTGCCCAGAAGATGTACAATCATTGGTGATGTATAGATTAATCATCTAAAATTGGCAAAAGGCCCCAAGCAGAGGTACATCATGAAACTAACATCAATTTTAAGGAAGGTAAAATTGATGTTTTTAAAACACTAATGTAATGTTTGTATTTTACTTTATGATTTGCATCCTGTGAAGGCACAGATATATGTGCTCACTCATTCGCTAGCAGTTACAGATTTCCTGGATGGCTGGCTCGTGTGCCGGCACTTTGCTGAAATAAAACACCATTCGGCTTTCCCTTCAGAGCTCCTGAAGAAAACAGTTTCCACGTAACAAGCTCATTAAAGCCGCTCATGTTTAAGTGCTGCAGTATGTGGAATTAAGGAATGTGTGCTTTCCTTTTCAGCTACTCAATGCCATCCAGCTGTTTGGTGCCAACCTCGATGACTACCTGCACTTGTTGCTGCCTCCCATTGTCAAGCTCTTTGATGCCCCTGATGTGCCCCTGCAGGCGCGCAAGTAAGCGCTGCACCCGTAGTTTTAGTGACGAATCTAGTGTGAAATTAAAACTCATTCTCGCTTAATTTTGCATATAAAAATGTATTTAGCATTAATCTCATGTCGCCATAGAAATGGAAAATTAAAGTTAGACCATCACTGTGGTTAAAGGAGGGAAAAAAAAGAAGTGATTTCTTCTTTACTGCTAAAAATGATTATGTGTATGTTTTTTATTAAAGAATCCACCTGGCAGCGATGTCAGACTTTTCACATGACTTCTTGGCTATCGGAGCAGGCTGTGTCTCCAAGTCTGTGTCCTACAAACATTTGAGTAAAGCTGAGCATCCTTTGTTTTTCGTCTGTGGCTCAGGGTTGCCTTGGAGACACTGGACCGACTGACAGAGTCCCTCGACTTCACAGACTACGCTTCACGCATTATCCACCCGATCGTTCGGACACTTGACACCACGCCAGAGCTGCGTTCCACCTCCATGGACACCCTGTCCTCGCTCGTATTCCAGTTGGGCAAGAAGGTAGCCAGAGCTGTCCCCGGGCACTCTTTTAGATGTAGCTACTATTTACTGTACTGTTCCAGTCTTCCTACTGTTGGCTTCACATGCACTGCCCCCCCTTAGTTTTTATTACTTCCTGCCAGACTGCTGATGTCATTGACCATTACGCGGCATGGGGTGGTGTTTACAGGAGCGGATGAGGTCACATTTACCCCTGCCTGTCCTCTCAAGCCTTCCCCTCCCTTATCCCTCAAACCCCCGTGTGGTTGATGTTTAGGGGAAGCTTTTGATCTGAGGTTCATGGAGGTTAGAAACAAGTGCAGGACACCCAGTTATTTACTTTGTGGTGAAGGGAAAGCGGTCTCCAGACACACATACACCCTCATGTTTATCCTTCCGCTCTCCTTTTATTTTCAGTACCAGATCTTCATCCCCATGGTGAATAAAGTGATGCTAAAACACAGGATCAACCACCAGCGTTACGACATACTCATATGTCGCATTGTCAAGGTATGCATCGCCAGTAAATCCAGAGTATTACTACACATTTTTCACACGTCTCTTAGTTTATTTACGAGCTCTCAGTCTTAAGTTTCATAACCTCACATGGCACAAGGTGACCTCACGTGGTCCGGCAATAAATTACATAAGTATAAATAAACATTTCATATTCAGTGCACCATAAGCAAGTCATTACCATGTCTTGTTTATCAACAGTCCCTCAGGAAGGAAATGCACTTCTACTTTCATAAAATGTGTTTTGAGGCCCGACTCAACGGTTTGAATGTGTGTGGCCCACACGTGTGTGGCCTGCATGTGTTTGTTTATGTTTGTTTTTGTGCCTATCAGGGCTATACTCTGGCAGAGGAGGAAGAAGACCCTCTAATTTTCCAGCATCGCCAGGTTCGTGGTAACCAAGGTGACGCTTTGGTCAGCGGACCAGTAGAGGCGGGGCCTATGAAGAAGCTCCATGTCAGCACTACTGCACTTCAGAAGGTCGGAAGGAACATTTGGCATTTTTTTTACCCCCGTGATTAAAGACATGCACACGTGCAGTGTTTATATTGGTGGCAGTGTTGCAGGTGTTGCATTCGTGTACAGTAAGCAGTGCTGAAAGCCATAGTTCCATTGTGGTGAGGATGTACGAGTCAACAAACTGGTGATAAATTAATGGAACAACGTCGTCATATGAGCAGAACGCCACAATCAGTGCAGATATTTGACTGCAGAACACAAAGGATTAACTGTTGATTTGATGATAGTTTACAGAGTGTTGTCAGCCTACCATCATCAAGGTACTTAAGAAAAAAAAGTACTACATCTTAGTCAGATGATCCCATACACATTACACGTGAAAACTTTGCGTCCACATATTTGTTCTGAAATTGATGATTTCTTAAACTTTAAAGGCTTGGGGAGCTGCCAGGAAGGTGTCCAAAGATGACTGGCTGGAGTGGCTGAGGCGCTTGAGTGTTGTCCTGCTCAAAGAGTCATCCTCCCCAGCTCTGCGCTCGTGCTGGTCACTGGCTCAGACCTACATCCCTCTTGCCAGGTAAATGCAAACATAATTCCCTGTGAAGCATGTGCATAAAATTTGAAGCTCCGTCTTTGTGTAGAGTTTTGGGCAGTCACTACTGCCAAAAGATTCTCAGTTATCACTAATGCAAAACAGGTCACACTTGACAATGTCAAAGGTGACTGTGCGTAGCTATATGGAAAGATACTACAAATGGTGTGTAAAAGCACAAAGACTTGTTTGTACTGTGATCGTTTTTACCAGTTTTAGATTTTAGAATATTTTAATGTTGTTTTAATGGCAAAACGTTGCTTTTGTTGACCCCAGAGACCTGTTCAATGCAGCTTTCCTCTCGTGTTGGTCTGAGCTGAGTGAGGACCAGCAGGATGAGCTCATCCGCAGCATTGAGTTAGCGCTCACATCTCAAGACATTGCTGAGGTCACACAGACTTTGCTCAACTTGGCAGAGTTCATGGAGCACAGTGATAAGGTTAGCAATGACCTAATAACCTGATTAAACAAATAGCTGTGGTATTGTTTAGACATGTTTTTAGGGTCCTTGCAGATGTGAACAGCACTTTCAAAATTAAATTCTAATCCTGAAAATTTTCATATTAGCCACAGTATTTTTCACAGCGATCAGGTTTTCCATTGTTAAAGATTGTAATAATGTTGTCTCTCAAAAATCTAAGTGGATTTAGTGTTTGCCAATGAGTCAAAGAATTGTGTTCTTGATTTGATTTTAAATGTATATAGCATCAGTGTAAATTGAGAAGCATAATTGGAAATTCATCTGTCAAATATTAATTCACAACACAAAGTGTGAAAAACAAATGCTTTCGCAGTCCCCTGCACATGTGTTTATGGTGTTCAGATAATATATAATATAATATAATATAATATAATATAATATAACATTCTTTTCTCATAATGTTTTATTTGGTTCAGTTAATTATTTCTGCCATCAACACCACAAAAATTAGTTAGCTTTTTATCAATTTATGTCTCTTGCAGGAAAGACCAGCACTACAGCACATATAGATGTAGAGACATGATACTTTTCTGTTATTTGTTCAGCTACTATTTGCACAGTTGCATGCAGAATTATATTAAAAGTAAGAAAAAGATTAGCTCCAAAAACACGGAACGTGTTAACCTCTTGATAGAATAGGAACATTAGCCTTAGCATAACGCCTAATAATAATGCTAGTGTTACATTAAGGACTGTGAATGTTGTGGTTGGGCTGTGATTTCAGTTTCAATAGGCTCCTCAGCCACGGGCCCACCGTTGAAGAATGATAGTATTCTTCTTAGTCCGATCATCAGAGCCAGTGGAAAGATTATGTAGAGTTATTTATTATATACAATTTCCTTTTCCAGGGCCCTCTGCCCCTCAGAGACGATAATGGCATTGTGCTGCTTGGTGAGAGAGCTGCCAAATGCCGTGCCTATGCCAAGGCACTGCATTACAAAGAGCTGGAGTTTCAGAAGGGACCAACCCCCCTTATCCTGGAGTCTCTTATCAGGTAGGAGTGTTATGTGTTTTTTTTTTTTTATACTAAAAACAGCCACAGCTTACCTGAATAGGGTAATTAAAAAAGCATGTCATGGTCCACTTAACGTTTTTGTCTGTGTAATTTAACAGGTCTTC
>VOQK01011954.1:38645-49825 GCA_015052645.1 Benitochromis conjunctus
GTAGTAGGTTAACACAGAGAGCCGTGAAAATCATAGGAGTCGGGGTATGCTCCACATTCTAGGCTGTCTTTAACAAAGCAATCATCAGACGTGCCCTAAAAATAATTTCTGATCTTAGCTTTTAAGATCCACCAGTGCAGGTTCAGTTTGCTTTAGTAGTACTTTTTCTTCATTCTTTTATTAATATTTAGTACTTAGTATTTCCTTACAGTCTACTTTAATTAGTAGCACAATCTGAAAATGGAAAGGAGATTGAAATGACATCTCTGACAGTGCAGCTGCTATAAAATCATCATGAGATGAATGGCATGTCTGGACACCTAAGGCAAGCAGCTGATTTAGAGCTAGATTTGAATTTCAAAATAATGCAGTTGATAATGATCTCCAACTCCGGTCACGTATAGGAGTAAAATAAACTCTTCCATATTTTCCATAATGAGGGTCACTGTATGCACCAGGGTATCCTCCAGCTCTGAGAGTGGCAGACTTCATTCCCTGGCAGACCATCAAGAGGTCCGTGCCTTAAGCCAGTGATGGCTACCAGGTGGCGTCTGTTGTCGTACAGCGGATGCAGGCCAGGCAGTGGCTGTCTGCTTACCCACCCCAAAAACCAGTAGCTAGGATAAACAGTACTGGAGGGATAGAAGCTGGATTAGGAAGAATAGTACTTTGTGTATGCACAGTTGGCCTTGTGGCATTGCTTCAGAGAAGTATTTCGTGACACTGGAATGTAAGACGGGTCAGAAAACAAAAACCACTTGTGCCAATGTATAGAGAGTCCTTTCTTTCATTTTTTGCCATTTATTATGTGTTTTTGGCTTTGTGGGTATATGAGTTCCTTAAATTCAAAGTGAGTAAAAATGCCAAAAATGTCACTTTTTTGCTATATAGGCTGTGATTACTACCATATCTGTCATTTGTAATAGATTCCTTACATACACGTACACTGATTTTGCGTACATACATACATATAAACTCTGTAGATATGGTTAGCTGTTTGGAAGTTGTGTAATCCTTCTCTTTAAATGAGATCACTGTCCCCCGCTGCTTGTTTCCATTGTTTAGGACAAAAATCTATTACAGCATGAATTGTTTTCAGTTGAAAAGTAGAAGAAGACCTGGCGTATTTAATTGGAAATATATTAAAATTGAATTTGTAGTGCAGCAGAAAACAATGTTTACAAATCCCTTTGTCCACATTAGCAACAGCGGCATTCCAGTGAGGTAACTGTCAGGCTTTTTTCCCCCCCTTTTGGGCCACCGGAGACGCCTCGTTCTGTTGGCCTTTTGACCCGAAGGTGAGGAACCCAGGAGAAGGCATACTGCATCATTGTCCCAATGTAGCGATAATGTGGCGTAAACATGTGCGCAATGGTTTCTCTGCGCGATGCCTCAGTGACCCCCTCGCACGCCTAACTTGCTTTGCGAGAGAGAAAAACAACATTCAAATGTCATCTAAAGTTATGCAATTGTTAAATAACCAGTATTAAATATTTCTTTCCTCTCTTAAAGTGCTGCATTCCAGCGCACTGAACTTTCTCCTCAGCGTTACAGCGATAGAGCAGAATTTTGTCTTTTCAAATACATTGTTTCAAAGTCAAGGGACACTAAGTGTTTCCCTATGGTGCAACATCTGCTTGGTGATGGAACAACGACCCGTTTGTCCTGATGTTTTTGGAGAAACAACAGAGACAATAGGCTAGTCAGATGGTGTCAAGGATGAGTTTAAGTATACATGTCTCAGGACAGTCTGGAACGAAGCTGGTGAATGATGTAATCACTTTGTTTGCTTCCTTGCTTACCTCAACCACTGGTGCTTAACAAACACCGAAAATGAGAAGACCTTTGTTTAATTTTGTCATGCTGGTCATCACTTCCATTGTGCAATGCTTAAAGATTTATATTCTGAATGTATTACAAGTTTGACTTTCAGTTTTTATATTGTGTATCAAAATATCATCAATACTGGTGTTATTGTTTGGCTTTGAAGTCAGACTAATGAGGTCTACACACTCCTTTAAATCCCTTGATTGTTGGTTTGTGGAAAGGCAAAGCAAACAAATTAGTCCTTGGTCCAATTTAGCCATGTTAATAGTATTTTCTACTATCAGGATGGCCCTGTTAAATATTCTACTTTTATATAGGGCAGGTATTTGATGGAAAATCTAATCTGACAGTAAACACTGTCGGTGTTGCTTGAATTCCAACCTTTTATAAGCATTGAATGGTTACAAGTGTTAAGTACTGTGCCATTTGCAAGTGCTTTATATTCATATTTTTCTTGTTAGTACATCTTAATACAGAAATGACTATTTCTTCCCATTTTCAGTTTAGGCTTTACACAGCATTGCCTACCGTGTGACACATTTTCCCATGAAATGAGCTCATCTTGGCTGTTTATCTCTATTTGATTTAATTTTTCAAATGTCCTTTTGCATGGGAAATGTTTATTTTCAGGTAGTGTTCTCATGTGCACAATGGAGAAAAAAGACCCCAAAACACAACCAATAATGCTCGATAGTTAGGGTCTTTCTTTCAGGGAGCATTGATTGCATTTTGGCTGCCCCACAAATGAACAGTTCTGTGGATGCAAAGGCCAGACGAGGTCTCAGTCGGTCAGTGTCGTTTTCCGTTGTTGGTTTGGCTAGCATCAGTCACATGTAAGGATTCATATTTAATAAGCTTCAACATTTTAAACCCAGCAAAAACTGTTGGTGCTCTAATTCTGTGTCCTCTTTAATGGACTATTTAATTGTCATACTCGTGACAGTGTTGTCCTGCATCACAAAAACACTTGTTTGAAGACGTGGTAAGCAAAATGAAAACAAACAAACAAGCCAAGCTGAATGTTGTGAATATGTTAGACTTTTTAAATGGAGAAGTAAAAGACAAAGTATTTTTTTAAACTCAAATACTACATAATAATGTCCTCTTTGTTTTCAGTATTTTTAAACAAAGGAATTAGAGCACCTGGCAAGTAAAGAGGGATGAAAATCAGGAAGGCTCAAGTGGATAGCTTCCTAATTAGATTTGATTGAGTCCGGTAATAAAGTCTGATTTCTTTCCTCTGTGAGGTTTGCATACAAATTAACCTCTGAGGAGAAACATGGCTACAGTTTATTCAAGGATCATGCTCTCTATCATCACCAAAAAGCCAGGCCACTTTGGAGTTTAGTATTTTATTTTTTTAAGACCTCAGCCAAAAAGGCTGATAGGATATTGTCGTCAGCCTGCTGGGCGCGTGGCAGCCTGAACACCAAAGTTTGTGAATGCGATAACTCGAGCATGAAGCCACCTAGGACTTTCAGATTTGATACCATAGGTGCAGCTACTAAAAATCTCAGATGAGTTCGAATCTTGGTGAGCTTGACTTCGAGGTCAGAGGTCAAGTTTTCTGGAAATCTTGTGGATGTGAAACTTCAGAACAATACCGTAGGTGCAGCATTTAATATTTGGCTGAGGGGTACCACTAAAGGCCCCCCAGTATTTATTTATTTTGACACTATATTATGTTATTGATGCATTTCAACCATGGTATCACTTTATTAAAGTAAACAAACATTTATAGTATTCAAAATCCTTCAAATCTTTAAAACATTTGACAGCATACTTGAACCTATGGTCAGGTCCATATGTACTTGGACAGTACTAGACTTTTTTTTTTTCTTTACTTCAATCACATCTTGACAGTATTTAACTTTTAATATATATTTTATTAAATAACTGTTTCGGGATTAGAGTCGTTTTTGTACATAGTCTCAATAATTGGACAACTAACAATTTAATATATAATGATTGTTTTTAATAACTGGATTAACTTTTTTAATGGACTCCAAGAAAAGATCTGGTCAGCATATAAGCCAAACCATGAACCAGTATTTTTTTAATATTAGCTATCCACATTTCTAGCGGTGGTACAATGCTCTGTTGTTTACAGTCAAGTGGCTATGAAAATTCCTAATCATCATGTGGGCGTGACAGCAGAACTGTTGGTACTGTGTTTCTCCAGCCCTGGTATATGAAAGAAGAGAATCATTATCATCTTGCAAACTGCCAGGCTCCACGGTTTTTACTTGTTTGTTATTGTACCAACAGAAATGAGTGAGTCTGTGATTGGACAAAAATAAAACCATATTTGTTGTGATTTAAGATGGGACTACTTGCTGTTTAGCGGTTGTATGATAATCCTTTGATTCTTTAAAAAATGTCATTACTTGCACCTCTTTTGGCTTTGATGTAGGTGTACCTTCTTCGTTTTACATGTCTTTGTACATTTTTGTGGAAGAGCAACATGCTCTCTTCCACAAAAAGTTCAATCCGCTTTCTTTCTGATTCATTTTTACAAACCAGATTGGTAAAATTTCTTGGTGAGATGTAATAACATTGACAGCTTTACAGTCGCAAACCTCAGCACATGCACTTTTTGGTGACCTCTCCATATACCAAGGGTGCAATGTGTAAAAAGTTAGGAAGTGATACTTGGGGCCCTGCACACATGAGAGGGTTTGACAGTGATATCAGTTCATTTTCTGCTTGCTAATAAGTTTTTTTTTTACTTGAGAGGAATGTTATGTGAGCGTTGTCATCTGGATGTATTTAGACTGCATGTGCTTGGAGCTGGTAGCCAGATGGCTTTAACTGAGGGACAGTGAAATCTCCGGGGTCTGCAGGAGTGAAAGCCCTCCTTCTGATTTGCCTTCTCAGATAAAGCGACATCTGGCCAGTTTTAACATAGTCCGTTTCTGTGAGGTAGGACACGGAGACTTGAGGTTTTTATGTTCATTTTGTGTTTGAAATAAATTACAAACAACAGAAGGAGTCATTTTTTTGGTTTGGTTTAAATCAACAAGTATATACAACATACCTGTGTGATATTGTCAGTATTCTTCAGAATACTGGGTGGTAGTTGTGCCTAATGAAGAGTGTGGGGATGCTGCAACAGTGCCTGGAACTCTATCAAGCTCCGTGAGAGTCACAGACAAACGGTTATTTACTAAAAGAAGCTTATTTTCTCATATTATGCAATCATACTCTAATGGGATTTTCTTGAGGTCATTAAATCTTCTGCCCTGTGTCATCTGATTACACCACCAAAATGCTTATGTCTGTCAAAGAACAATAATCATTGTTCTGCAAGATCGATGGGATTGCTTGGTTTGATTCGTGATAGACCTACCTCACTAAATCCAGCCTGTTCTCATTTACTGGGAGATTTAACTGATGTTTGCTGAAAGTTCCTGGCTTGTCACAAATATGGATAAATTATCCTGCGGTTGTGATTCTTTGCAATATGGACACTTGTGAAGCAACCCTTGGTGATGCATTTAATTGTACCGGATAAGCATAATCTTTCATTGTGCAGGGTTATCCAAGTAGTTTTTTGGTATCGTAAACTCAAAAGTGAGCGAAAACTAAAGTAAAGATGAACGGAAAACAAATCTCATCATTAGCTCCTAGAAGTGACACAAACTGCAGTCTCCTGACAAACTTGTGCTTTAGTCTAGCGTCAGTTCTTCAACCTCCAAATGCAGGCTCGCTGTATAAAAGAGAACTGTTACCTCTCAGCCTTTATCACTGCTGTGCAGGCACTCATGCTAAAGGAGACCTTCACCATTTCACTGCAAACCCAGCTGCACCTATCAGGAAAAAACTCAAATTTGCTAAAACTACACTTCTTGTTATACATGTTTCATATATATATATGCCAGGCCTTTGTGTATATCATCTAATAATGCCATGCTTATGGTATGTTTATGAACATTTTTAGTTAAATGTTTTCTTAATGTTGTGCATTGAAATCCAATTAATGTAATTTTCAGCAATAGATTACTGCATTGTATTTTTTTATTTTTTTATTTTACCCATCGTCACGCAGGTCTGCAGCAACGGGTCCTTTCGAGCTTTAGCATGACCACTCGCACTGCGGTTTCATCACAATTCCTGGCCTTTGCCCTTTGTCTAAGCAGATTTCTGACATATATGCTGTTAATGCCTTTCATCAGCTTTTGCTTGCTGTCCTCAGGAATTTCGCTGCATACCAGCACTTTTTGAAAGCTACATTTTACAGATGTATTGGCTGTGGCTGCACACAGGTTTCACAGTTGAGGAAGTATAATAGACTCGTGGTTCATGTGAGTGTTTCCAGATGTGATGGCAGTGCGGGTCAGCGGTGGGCGCACAAACGGGAATTGTGAGGTCTTGACAGAAAACGCGTCATTTGTCAAACAAGCATGACACATGTCAAAAGGTGCCTTTAGTTTTCCCAATAAACATCTTTGATGAAGTATTAAACATTTATTTAACGTTTCCAAAGTGCATTGAGAAAGGCTGCATTGATGACTGGCTGGGGTAAGAGTGCCTCATCATTGTGTGAGTTACTTTTCTTCTGGGATCATGGATGAAGCACATTTCTTAGTGTTAAGAAAACCTCGGATTTAGTGAGAGGTAGTGTGTTGATTAGCTTCATTAAGCAGCACAGAAGTCATTGCTGGCACTTCCTGTGATTGGGCTTTAGACATCCATGTATGTCATGTTTTCCCAATGGTTTCCCTTTGCCTTGTCTTTCTTTTTAGATAGTACCTGCTTCTATCGATCTATCGATCGATCGATCGATCGAGACATATGCATATGCTCAGCAGTAAGGCCCTGAAAGCCCCTATTTTGTGATTAGCCTAGCCTAACAGTTTGCCATTGTTGTGTCTTGTCTTTCAGCATCAACAATAAACTGCAGCAGCCAGAAGCAGCATCTGGGGTTCTGGAATATGCCATGAAACATTTTGGTGAGCTGGTGAGTATTTTTTCATTTTCCAACCCACAAAAAAGGAAAAAACGCGTCCCAGGTTTTCTTTCAGACTGACACTTGAACAACTGTGTTGTTGCAACCCCTGTAAAAATTTTATCCAATCTGTTAAATTTGGCTCGGTTCACAACTTCATCCAGTTTAATTTGGTAAAAAATTGCATTTTCTGGTTTAAAAATACGTGAGCATGTCTTCCAAGTAAAATGCATCATAGTATGTAGGTGCTGCATGGTGTTAATGTTACATTACACATTTAAAAATATGATTTCTACATTAATACACTGCAAAAGATGCAAACCCATGCCTTGTTAAGCTATAAATTGCACTGCTCTCTTTACATCTGGTAAGTGTAAAAAATTCTTGGATACTTAATTAGACCATACTGGCTAGTATTCACATAAACGCAGACCTTTTTATTTCTTTAAGCAGTTTTGGACTGAATATGTCTTTAGTGAGCTACATTATATTAGGAATCCTGTCTGCACTTCTTCCTTGGGATCCTTTCCTCATTTTAATGTGGGGATGATGGTTGTTTGAGGCAGATATCCCCAGAACACCATGTTCTTAATGTGCTGCATATGGAAAAGCCATCTGCTACACTTATCAGAGGTTTACAGCAAGAGGCAGAATTATGGACTCATTTGTCTAATTAAGAGGAGGTTTGCATGTTAAATTTTTACTTACTTTGTCTACCTGCTATACATGATCCTTGAGCCTTTTTCATCTCAACAAAAAACGAGCAGTTTTTTGTCTTAATGATGTGGCATGAGTCATTATAAAAGTTAAATGAACTGCTATGAAATCTTTTGTTTTCACTCTACCATTGTAGAAAAATACTGTTTTTTTGTTTTCCCCCCCGATTTTTTTTTTCTGTTCACATCGAGGACCACACCTTCTTAATGTTTCTAGAAACTCTGTTGTTTCATGTTCTCCGTACATGGACCCGATCCATATATGAAATAACTGTCAGAGTGGACATGCTTTGGATACAATTACACTGATTTTCCACATAAGTTACATAACAGGAAAAGAGCATTTGGTTATTTTGATCGGTCTCCCTCCCTTTTACCAAAGTTACGTCATTTACTAACTGTGGTTTTTCCTTTTTCCTCGAATGAATGTGCCAGACAGGCGCTTGAGGTACATTGACAATCAGTTGAATAGACTGGTGTTATTCTGTTTTTATTTATTTCTTTTTTGAAGGGATATGATTTACTGATTCATTTATGCTAATTACAACCATTGTGTGTATGGACAGAGTCTGAAACTGTCTCCAAAATAACCAAAAATCTATAATAAGCCTTTTTTCCCCTATTAGAGTAATTTGGCATTCGTTTCTTGGCATCGGCTGTCCCCAAAATCATATTTCTTTTGAGGTCATTGCATATTTGCGGCATCATAAATCATCAACGGCAATGAGTATCTCCACACTGTGAGAAAACAATAGAAACTTCAATAATTAATTACGCTCAAATAAATTACTTTGGACGTGAAGACAAGACTGATCAAATTTGATCTATATATAAATTTTGCCATTGCTCAATCATTAATGCAATATTTTTGTTTAAGCCCTCAAATCAAAGCTTAGCGTCTGAGCTTTATGTATTTTGGTATAAATTTAACATTACAGTGGCAGCCGGTGTAGCTCACTGAGTTAAGCTGGTGACCCATAGGCTAATGCAGAGGTTAGGGTCTGCCTTGAGACCACTGACTGTGCTTCCTCTCACTGCTCTTCCTCCCAGCTTCTCTGTGTTCTCTCCCGTCCCCACCAAAAATAAATAAATACGTGAAAATCCTAAAATAAGAATTCACACTTGATTTTCTAATCTGATTTTTATAACTAATCAACACACTACCTCTCACTAAATACCAGCCCTCCCAGAATTGTATATAAACTGACTTTTCCTTGCCTTAGAGAGCTGAGTTTCTGTTTCTCTGTGAAAACATGGTTAAGACTCAGTGAGAAGAGTTTCACTCTGGAACCTCGTTAAAGGGCTGACCATGTGGAAAGCTTTACCGTGGGAGGATGCAATGTTTTCCTGATTAGTATACAGTTCAGGAGCCCTCACAGTAAAGTGTGTGCTTAATCATTCATGCATGGCTCCCTAAAGAAGTCCTGGAAGTCATTGGTAGACGTAGCCGGTCCAGGATAGCTTGTTGAAGTAGAAAATGTCAGCCATACAGCACAGTAAGGTACCGTAGATGGAAAAAGGATTGCTCTTCCAAAACTCTTTATTAAATTGTCTGATGGTCATGAAAAAACCCACATAACCCAAAAACGTTATGATACGGTGTTCTAGTATGATATGTCTTCTGTAATGGCTATCCTACTGTGTTTTTTTTCATCTATTAGGAAATCCAAGCCACCTGGTATGAGAAGCTACATGAGTGGGAAGACGCCTTGGTAGCATATGACAAGAAGATCGACATGAACAAAGAGGATCCAGAGCTCATCCTGGGCCGAATGCGCTGCTTAGAGGCTCTGGGTGAATGGTATGTTATCGGTCTTACCTAGTATGAGTTCAGCGGGGCTAAATGAGAATAAGTTGACAGTGATAATAAAGATCATAATATGTTCTTTGTTTTTTAAAATCTTGGGTCACATACGTACGTAGGAAGCCTATTCCTAATGAGACCTGACATTAGGTCTCTCTTTTGATAGAAGACGTCTTACGAGGAAACACGTGAACTGTCACCCAGGACGAGCCAGAGGGGCTGCTACTCCATTGAAGGCAAAACCTCAGCTCCGTAACAGCCTCCCACTTTGATAGAGCATACTTAGGGGAAAGAGAAAATCACAAGATGGACGATAAAAATATGTTGATCATCACAGAACTCAAAAAGCAAAGCAGATGTTAATTAGCTTATATAACCTGCTGTCATTATGGTGCGCACTATGATTCTTTCCACAAGAGAATGATTCAGCTGAAATAGGGCTTTGTGTTTGTGTGTGGCGGGGTAGGGCTTGGAGATGATATAACAGTTGAGCAGGTTAGGTTTTGTTACACAATGACATTGTGAAGGTCTCAGTACTAATCAAAAAGTGATTTGAGATTGCGCAGTTGACGTTTTTGACAGTCTTATTAGAGAGTTGGACACCTTTTAAGCAAATGTTTAGTCTAGAAGGTTTGAAGGAAGGAGCCTTCAGGATTAGGAAAATCTTTGCTGCCGCAATTCTGCAGTAATGAGTCGTCCTGTGTTCTGTAGACATTAGTCAGTTTTGGGAAAGTCTGTTATTTCGGGCTGACTGAATGCAACACGAGCAAATAATCTGTGCATATAGATTCACTTTAGCATGTTGTTTTTGTGCTTTAAGGTGGCTTTCATTGTTAATTGGAACTTAAAGCTCTATAAGGTGCTCAATGCGTTCCTCTGGCAGAGGTTTGTCTGTCTAATAAAGCCAGTTATCAAACTTTCATGCATACACTTCATTTCATTTGGTTTTCACCTTTAAAAGTATTTTACAGTGCCATAATATACTTCTATTTGTCTGCTGTAGCCACACACGTGCTGGTTTACTTGAGGTTGTACCTGTTGCCTTCATTGTTATAAGATATCCAGGCAGATGGAAAACAACTTCATTTCACTGACCCCCATCCAGCCCGGTCTCTCTCATTTTCTCTGCCTGTCCTTCCTCTCTTTCTCGTCTAAGCTTCTCCCAACACCCTGCCACTAAAGCACCTGCAGTTGGTTTGACTTCCTTCTGGACATTTCTCTGATTGTTGATAACGCAGAATCAGTCTCGGTTGGATGCACCTGACCCCAACAGGAACATCCATCTGTTTGGTGGGATACTCGCTGTTATCAGATTGTTATGGAACAGTACACTGATGATGTTCATCTGTAAGAACAAATGAATGTATAAATAATTGCAGATGTGACAGAAACCCGGGATTATCTTTTGTCAGTTTCCTTTTCATTTTGTCCAGATGTGCTTGGCAGGAAACTAATTTTGTGTGAAATGTCATTAGAATGAGAAGATCCTTTCGATTTGTGGTGAGGAAAGACCATTATAGTATTCCAAGACTTTAAAAGTACCAGTTAAAAGAGTTTCTCGTAGTTAATTTAAATGTTTTTGAATCTCAAACCTCTTAATAAAGGAAAAGTGTCTCATTTTCTCAGGAGATTATTGAATACGGATGGGAATTATAGCAGATTCACCAACAGTAAGAGAAGCATGAGGAAAAACATTAAACACTAAACAATATACAGTATGGAAAATACAGACACAGTGACTGCAATGTTTGTTTACGTTGTAATTTCTCTTTAATCCGCTGCTGGCTATTAGACCAGCAGCAGCACAAGAAAGAGTACCCAGGGACCAGCTGTACCACATATTTTTGGACACTGCTCCCTTCTGACAGCAGATACTGTCTAAAGG
>VOQK01011954.1:71156-85886 GCA_015052645.1 Benitochromis conjunctus
CTCAGGATAGAGCAGAGGCATTATTTTCCACTGGAAGCTTCAGTTTACTCCATTAAAGGTAGTGCAATGTTGATGAAATAGTGGAGCAATTAGATAAGTGTCGTCGTCTGTAATTCAGATAAGCGAAATATATTTTCCTGTCTGTCATGCTGAAAACGTCATTCTGCTCAAGAGGACTGAGTCAGTATCATAGTTCATCCAGCAGCTATTAACATACTGAAAGCCACACTGAAAGTATCGTGGTACTTCAGAAGCATCATAGGCTTCAGTTATGTAGAGTCTTTTTAATCCTTTATCGCATATCTGCTGTTTTTGTGCTCAAAATTATTCGCCCTCCTGATGCTAATAATCAGTTGTGAATCCTTTTTGCTGGGTAACAGCTTTCAGGAATTTGTTGTGGTTTTCAACAAGTGTCTCGCACATCTGCTGAGCAACTCTCAAGCTCCTCCAGATTTGATGGTGTTCTGCCATGGACCTTGGTCTTTAGTTCACGCCACAGATTTTCAAAGGGATTCAAGTCAGGGCTTAGTCAGTAACGTTCACTCTGGAGGCAGCTGTTCACCACGAGCGATGTATGTTTTGGATCGGGGTTTTAGCACAAGTATGACCACGTGAGTCCTCAAAAGTTCCACGCAAAACGTTGTGCACATTAGGAAAGGCCTGTGGATCATATCGTAGGCATTTATGACCCTTTTGAGGTCAATTTCTCTCCATAACTTTCTGCCTCTGCCGGGCTGTTTCTGTATGCTGGTATGAGAGAATGATACTTGTCACTCCAGTTCTTGATACTCTGGAAACGCTTTGATAACTTTGTATATCCATCTCCTGCTTTGTGAGCATCAACAATTCTTTTTCTCAAGTCTAAATTAATTTCTTCAGTTTTTGGCATGATGATTTCTGAAGTGACACCTCAAACACTCGCTGAAGTGTTTTATACTGTGTGTAAATTGGAAGATAACCCTCGGTCTTAACTTGATTTTACGAACGTTGAGCGAGTTGCGAGTTGAAACACATCATTGCACAGCAGTGGTTTGTGCTATGGCTCGGTATAAAGGTCAGGTTTTCAGGAGGCTAATAATATTGATCCTGGTCGTTTTTGTTTTTTTCTGACATCATTCTGTTACTGTGTGCAAATAGAAATAATTTATGCTTTCTAATGAAAACCAGTATATTTAGAACTCATGTGTTGAAAATTTCTTCCTCTGTTGAAAAGCAAATTTTTGACAAAAGCTTTAAATGTCAGCGGGTGCGAGCTGATCATTTTGTTCTCATCTGTAGCTGCAGAGGAGGTGACCCTGGAGAAAATACCCAGCGCTGCCAATTCCAACCATTAATAGTTTATTGATGCATTTCTTTCGATTGTTCAAGCAGTACATCATTGTTGTATTTTATTGCCCCATCTGCAGGTAGTAATGGCCACGAGTTCATGTTCCTGTTGAAGGGCCATGAGGACTTGAGGCAGGATGAGAGAGTCATGCAGCTGTTCGGTCTGGTTAACACGCTTCTGGCAAACGACCCTGCGTCCTTGCGCAAGAACCTCAGGTAGACACGCACTCTGGCATCACCACACACGCACAAATTCCAAGAGACAGTTGTGTTTTACACACCTCACACATACCTGACAAAGGTTGTTTGCGCTCTTCTCGGCTGTGTGTTGTGTTCATCAGCATCCAGCGCTACGCAGTGATCCCCCTGTCCACCAACTCGGGCCTGATTGGCTGGGTGCCCCACTGTGACACCCTGCATGCCCTCATCAGAGACTACAGAGAGAAGAAAAAGATTTTGCTCAACATTGAACATCGCATCATGCTCAGGGTGAGGAACTGCTGCTAAAATCGTTGGATATCTGTTTCCACTGTTTGTATAAGTGAAAACAGTCTGTGTATGTTTTCTCTCCAACGATGTGCTTATTTACCTTGTTTGATCACACCCAGTTAGCTTCCTTTGGAACTTCACCATGTCACAAAAAAACACATTCACACGATGAATTAACTTCCTGTCTTACTAAATACATTTTAATGTGTTATTGGCTGAACATACTCACATGTTTTTTCTGTTTCATGCCAACAAGCTGGTCCCATTCATTTATAAAATTGTCATTTTCATATAAAACTATCCACACTAAATAGCTTCATCAGAGCTGAGGAAGCATCTGTTTCCAGTGATTATATTGATGAATACCAATCACTCTTTGTGAAAACATATTCACAGATCCTTAATTGTCACGAATTAACTGCATATCACTCCCCCGGAATTCCTAATTAGTCAAAGGAGAACAACAAAATACATAATTTTCTTTGCTAAAGCGTCACTGCAGAAAGTAAAAGCTCTTGGCCCATACCAGGATCGAGGGGGAAGGTCAGCGGTTTGATGCCTGGCTCCTCCAGTCTTCATGTAAAGATGATGTTTGGGGAAAATGATGAAGCACAAAAACTGCAGCTGTGTGTGAGTGTGTCTGTGATAGAAACAGCAAATGGGCGAATGTGGCTTATAGTGTGAGGTTCACAGGGCCTTTAAACCAGAAAAGGATTTGCTCAATTTGCATCCAGTTTATGATTTTCCATCAGATGAATCTGATTTTTTTTCTTTTCATTTTAAACATATTAACATGCAGAACATGTGAGATTTTTGGGGCCTATATTCTATATGTTTCACTTGTGGTCAATTCATTTCAGAAACAGTGTGTCTGCTCTTTGGTTAAACATCCAGTTTTAAAAAAATCAAATCTTCCAAGTTAAAATGAAATATTCCTCAAAGGGCAGCCTATCCCAGCTGCCTCGTGCAGGTCTCCAGTCTGTCGGCGGTCTCAATAAAAACCGAAAGTAAACAAATATCAGATATTTAAGGACAGCGATTTATTCCCCAAAGTATTTGATTAACATTTGGAAATGTCTTTTCTTATATTAGTAAGCAGCTACATTTTGAACACGATGGGGGTGACAGCTCAAATTAAAATAAGACTACTTGAGATCTTACATGTATTTTTATGAATCTTTATATTCTGCCAATCGCCCGTGCTTCTTGCTAATTGTTTGAATTTGTAAATACTGAATAGCGAAGGACTTTAAAGACTTTCAACTGTCACTCCAGATGGCTCCAGACTACGACCACCTGACGCTGATGGAGAAGGTGGAGGTGTTTGAACATGCTGTCAATAACACAGCCGGAGACGACCTGGCCAAGCTCTTGTGGCTCAAGAGCCCCAGCTCTGAGGTAAAATGCTGCACTTCTTTATTGTGTCAGCAGTGCACAGGAGGATAGAGGGACTTCACTGTCTATCTTTATGCATTCACTGGTCCTTGGATTAAATGTCAACAGAGTCTAATTATAGATCCCATAACTTCTACCTTTGAATTAATGTATCCTCTTCAATAAAATACCGTTTCACCTCAAAACTGGTCTTCCTTTGGGAAAGGTTTTCATTAGATGCAGACCAAGCAAAGTAGGTCTTTCTAGTTTCTCATTTTTCTGATTACTGCGAGGGATACAGGTGTAGTGAAATAAAATTGTTTTCCCTAAAGAATGTGTTTTCTGGGTTATCTGTTCTACTTTTAAAGCACTGACTCTGCAGGATTTCACTAAGAGACCATCAAATTGAATCAGTTTTAGTACCCCGTGTACCTGATGCTCCGCGTGTTTAAGTGTCTGGAAAGATGTGTTCAGCAGCTTGCCAGAGATTTCTGTTTCATTTCACACAATATTTTTATATTATGACCCAGAGGAGCACTCCGAACGCAAATGTTATTTCTCCTACAGGTGTGGTTCGACAGGAGGACAAACTACACTCGATCCCTGGCTGTGATGTCCATGGTGGGCTACATCCTCGGACTGGGTGACAGGTGAGCTTCTCAAACAAACACAGAAAAACCTGTGTTAGCTTTAAAAAGTGTTAGAATGGCCACAAAGAAAATAGTAAAACATTACTGAGGAGATGATGTTTCTGTTCTCCAGGCATCCATCCAATCTGATGTTAGACCGGTTAAGCGGCAAGATCCTACACATCGACTTTGGAGACTGTTTTGAGGTGAGAGGAGATTTGTATTAAATATGTTGCACACATTTATGATATTTATTTAAAAAAACTTACTATATACATTTCTAACAGGTGGCCATGACCAGAGAAAAGTTCCCTGAAAAGATTCCCTTCCGACTGACTAGGATGCTAACCAATGCTATGGAGGTATATGACTATGCTGACGTGTGACAAACACTATAAAGTGTGGTAAAGTGTGCTCACTGTATCACCATGTGTGGTCATGAGTCATTCACTCTGATAGGTAGTTTAATATATAATAATATCAAGAAAGTTCATTTTTCCGGGCACTACAGCCTGGCACTATGGCACAGTGTCACCCCTCCTCTTACCTTTTCCTTGTCGTTTGTTCACACAGGCAGATATTAATAAAGCTGGTTAAGTATCTATCCAGCACGCAGAGGAACGGCCACAAAAACACTAAATTCTGTATTTGTGGTAAATTTTAGTCACAGACCGTGTTGCCCTGGTGCAGCACAGGCTGTTTTGTCCATTATCACGGTTAGGTTAGGTTAGGTTAGGTTAGGTCGGGATTACATCCTCAGAATTTAGGATGATGATGCTCGTTTGTGTCACTTACCAACCTCCAACTTGAATCTAGCTTCATTGTAGCCAGGGGTTTGAAAACACTCATGATGCAAAATATGTAGTTGAGTAAACACACAGAGCGGTAAACCTGAGAGCCAAGAGAATTTGGCTTTGGTCAGCTGATCAAAGCTTTTGCGGGCACAAAGAAAAATCTGCCGGAGCCCACAGTTCAAATCAGCGTCGGAGTTATTTTAAGTCATTTTTCTCTGCTGCACTGCTATGGCTGATCTTAGGGTTTCCCCACCTGCCAGATCCCACGTGCACCCCTCCCCGTGGCCTAGCTTAAAGCAGTTAGAATCCCGTTTCATTAGGTTAGACAGTCGGAGTATCTGCAACAGAAAAGCCTTTCTAGTACATTCAATTTATTCCGGCGTCAAAGGCCCCACCCTTAAACACGACAAATATTCCTCTACTGAAGTGAATCCTGCCTGAGCTGCTTCTTCTTTGTCTTCTTTATTTTTATTCCAAATAATAATTAGTCTTCTCTGACTGTGCAGAGTTTTATCAGAAGCCGTGACTCACTGTGCCTTGAATTTAATGAGCAAAGGAAGAAAAGGAATTAAAAATGAAAGCATCAAGAAATTAAATTCTGCATTGTAAGAGGTTTAAGTTTTGTTCTTTAAGCTACTGCAAAAGTTTTTAGGGGTTGTTTTTTAAAATATTTGTAGTTAGACATATGAAATCTTCTTAAAACATATTTCAGCCTCCTAAATACAAACAGAGAGGCTGTTCTGCTACTAAACTCAGAACACGTTATTGGATCATTATTTATAAGTACACTGATCATTCTGTAACGTGCAAACACAGAATGGAAACCTAATTCCCAAATGTCGTGCGTGTCAGGTGACGGGCTTGGACGGTAACTACAGGATCACGTGCCACACAGTGATGGAGGTGCTGAGGGAGCACCGGGACAGCGTCATGGCTGTGCTGGAGGCCTTCGTCTACGACCCGCTGCTCAACTGGAGGCTCATGGACAGTAAGGAAATGCCAGCTGTTTAAACTGGGTGCAGATGTTAGTGGAGCCTCACTTACGCTCAACAGACAGATCAGCATATTACAGCCTCACATAACCACAGCAGCGTACCAGCTCAGACCGGTAACAGTTTGGTTAAAGTCAGAGCAGATTACACTTGTTCAAGCTGAAAGACTTCTTTTTGTGGCGGTGAAGAGTGGGGAGCGTTAAATCTACTCGCATCAAGCTGCACCGGACTTCTGCTTAGCTTGTGTTTTCGAGGGAAACGGTTAATGAAGTGCTTCAGACATCTAAAGGTCACTGGTTAAACTCGTGTACAGAGTGAATAAATCTCTGTGGCACCTTCTCTGCTAATACTGTTATGGTTGCCTTTAGCGAGACATTTAAGCAAAAAAAGTGGAATATGTCACTTTGATTGTAAAGGAGTTCAGCATTTTTGGGGTTTGTATATTTAAGAAATAATAAGAAGCCAGGGATCTGTACATAAAGCAGTTTTCTCCTTACAGGGCTGCATTAGTTAAACGCTCATTAGTGTATTCGCTACAGCGTGTGTTACTATAGCCATTTGCTCAATATCCACCAGCGCAAAGTGGGCCCATTTAATGTAAAGCAGCAGGAAATGTCACTTTCAGGTCACAGATGGGTAGAATAAATCTGGGGAACGACATAAAGAGAAAGACCTTTTATAAGGCAAGGCAAGGCAAGGCAAGTTTATTTATATAGCACAATTCAACAGCAAGGTGATTCAAAGTGCTTTGAATCATTTATAAAATCTGACCCTTTTTAATGAATAGTACATGTAACTGGGGAAGAAACCAGAGTTTGTCTGTCTTTAAAACAGCCAGGGAGGTGGTGGTCCTTCCTGTGAGGTAAATGAAATATACAACAGAGGAGGTGTTATCACGTGTATGTTTTTAAATGCACACTTTTCCCGTGTCGCCCACAGCAAACACCAAAGGCACCAAGCGTTCCCGTACCAGGACCGACTCGTACACCGCGGGGCAGTCAGTGGGTCAGTTTCCAATGCAAGCTGTAGCCATAGCTATGTTCAGTTTTCTACTTGATCAAGCAAACACATGTTGTTTTAAATCTCTGACTATGTGGCGTCATCTACAGAGGCTCTTGAGGGAATTGACCTTGGAGAAGCCACGCACAAGAAAGCAGGGACCACAGTGCCCGAGTCGATTCACTCCTTCAGTGAGTTACCTGCTTATTCAGACTTAAGTGATTTTTTTGTTGTATTACAGCTTTTTAGGTTTGCTCTGCTTATTGTGCCATCAAAATACCGAGCACTGAGTGTCATAATGATCGCTGCATGTCACTGCGCTATTGTAAGGCAGGACACAAATCTGCTTTGATTTCCTGTAGCTGCCAGCAGGTTCGGTGTAGACAAAGCGTAATTTGTTTTTCTAAAGTTGCCAGTAGATGTTGATGCTAGTATTTTTGTGTGTGTGTGTGTGTTTTCAGTTGGAGATGGCTTGGTACAACCTGAGGCACTCAACAAGAAGGCTATTCAGATTATTAACAGAGTGCGAGACAAACTTACGGGTAAGTGGGAAATTTTTACTGCACATTTCACTCTCCCGTCTATAAAAACACTCTTTTTTTCAATAAGTAAATGATAAACCTTTATGAATCATTAGCACACATAAGTGCAGTGCCTTAAATACGATAGTCACATTGTAGCGGAGGTTAATACTTCTTTTGTTAAACTTCTCGTATAAGCAGGGACTTGCACTCCATCAGCAGAACGAGTCCCAAGTCCCTCGCATACATTTCCAACTAAAGCTCAGCAGAGCTTTAACAACAAAAGAGCAGAATCACAAACGGGAACGTAACAGAGAGGAGAGGTCTTTTCAGATCTTACGCTATCCTAAAAGCACCTTTGTGTTGTCTGGACAAAGTCGAGTCTTTGCCGATTGATTTTATCGGAGCAGATCTGTGACGAGTGTTTGTCCCCTATAGGTCGTGACTTCTCTCATGATGAGACGCTGGATGTGCCAACACAAGTAGAGCTCCTCATCAAACAAGCCACCTCACATGAAAACCTGTGCCAGTGCTACATCGGATGGTCAGTATACCTCACACACATTTTCAGCTTCAGGGTTTAGTCAGAGCAGTGTTGCCTGGCTGCAGAAATCCACCTTAAATCGGACTGAAGTCATGACTCTGAATGTATGAAGTACTGTAGCAGAAAGTTATCTTGGCTATTTTTCCCACTTTTAAATGTTTTGTGCGACAGGTTGATCTCTCTTTTTTCTCCTCCAAATGTTCAGGTGTCCCTTTTGGTGAAGAAGCGTTTCCTCCAGCCAAGATTTACACTTGACTTTCTCGCACGCTGATAGATGAAGTAGGAGCTCTCAGCTCAGATTGCTATCCACTGGAATGTGTCCTCAAGCCACACTGCAGAGCCTAAATAAAGTCTTTCCTCTTTTTTTTTTTCTCTTTTAATGTGTTTGTTGTTGTATAATTGTACGGTTTGCCATTTAAGTTTATGAGAAAGTACCTTTAGTGCTTTGTTTTTACCCGATTACCATAATTTACCAAAATTGCAGTCATTGCTTATAATGATGTTTGTAATTTTTAACATTATATTTACTCGCTAAAAGCTTTCTACAGTGGCCATATTGTAATCACTAATGACATCTATTACTCCACATACTGTTTTCTTCTCGTAAAGCCACTCTGTTGTATCATTGTGTATGAATGTGACAGATTTCACAAACATGATCAGCCTTTTAATAACTTGAACATTCTGAATGGGTTTCTGATGAGCAGAGATCTGTAAGAATTTGATTTCATTTGATTTGAGTGGATTGTGATGTGTCGAATGGGCATTTGTGTGCCATTAAACCCTGTATAGATACCACTGTGACTGTGCTGTGTTCATTGAACTGTACCGGTTGCACGTGAAGCTGAGATTGTCACACCTACACCAGTTTAAAAATAGAAAGGGGCAAGGGTGTCCCGGTAGAGAGCGTGCCATGTATCAGCGCTGAGTTCTTACTGGGGTTCGAATCCAGCCTTCCAGACACTTTGCTGCATGTGTTTTCCCGCCTTTCCCGTCTCCTGCTACCAAATAAAGCAGAAATGATGGGAAAATAGTGTTTTCTGTCTCCAAATGAAAATGCTTCGTAGATATTTTTTTATTTCTTTTTCCTGAAGAGGTGCCACTGTCTTTGTTTTTCTAGCACCGACAGAGGGCACTCTGACTCCTAACAGGATCACGCTTCTTCATCTTCTCAAGACAGGCTTTGGGAGAGGATTCACTCATCAGGCCAGAGATGATAAGACCACACTAGATCCTCCCCTGAAACCAGAATAAAACAGGAAAAAAATACTGGATGTCAAGCATGTGCTTTCAAGTCGAGATTAGATTCCAGTTTTCTAAAAGCAGCCATTATTTTTTTTTTATCGTCTGAGGACCACAGGGAGACGCAGTCACTTGCAGCCGATGCAGTCTGACAGAAACAAAACCGAATCAGATGCTGCGAACTGCAGAGGCAGCACTGGAGACAGCTATTAATTTGGTTTCCTGTGCCGTTATCTGGCGAGTGCAAGGTAGCTTCTGTTTTTTACTTCTGCTCATTGCTATTCCCCCTCTAATTTCTCCATTTATTTCTTCCCTGCATTCTCCTCTGAAGGTTAATTACTTATAGATAGTTAAGGATTACGGATCAACAAAAAGCAGCCCATTGATCTCTTCCCTGCCGTGCCCACCACTGCAATGTCACACTCTTTACACATTGGGACAAAAGCCTGGTGATTATCTGTTCGTATCGATCGATTCCTCCTCTGTTTTCCCTCGCTTCTTACTCTCCTTCGCCTCTACTCTGTCACTTTGTTCCCTCCTGCTGCCAAAAGCTCATTATTGAAAATGTGACTTTTCATAGTCTGTGCCACCATTTCTGTTGTTCTTTCTCACCCGTCTAATTTGTTTGTATTTTTTTCAGCCTCTCAAGTCTGTCGAGAGGCAGCCGAGTCAATAGCTCAAGTTAAATAGGCTGCATTGATTGGGAGAGGGATTTAGCTGTTTACCAACTGTGGAAATGGGCTAGGGCTGCAAAAAAAAAAGGGAAAAGACACCCGGCACAGGTGTCTGCATGGAGCAAGTCAATGGTGACAAATGATACTCATCGAGAGACAATGCCCCTAAATGAGAGAAGGTGAGAGGCTTGGCGGTAGAAGCTGCTGATGCTGGAGGCCACGCTTCATCAGCCTTTAAGGCTGTCACATGAAGCCGAAACAGGCCTGACACATGATGGAATGATGGGAAATGTAGCAATACATTCGCTCCCCCTCTGGGACTCGAGCCTGTTCCTCCATCCTTGAGCATGTATTTTCCCACAAGAGCTCCCCTGCAGGTGTTATTCCACATCCATGCATCCTCTTTAGCATCTCATGACCCTTAGAGATTTCATAAGTGCTCTTCACAGCTCTCGCTGTGTCTGGAGTGTAGTCACATACACCCAAGCATGCTCACAGGATAGAGCATGGGTGTTTCTCATTTCTCAGTGAAAGCTTCTAATTTGCTTGAATTTGTTAATATGCACGTAATAGACTTTGCTCATGAATAAAACGCATTACAAGTCCAGCTGTAAAACCTTGTTCTGTATCTGTAATAACACGAGTAACTAAAAATCTAAGCTGCAGCATAACCTTACTATTGTATTGTTTTTGTTTTTAAATTATATGACATATTCCTGTTTTCAACAGTTAGCATCATTTTCTATGAGTGAGATTTAAGTTTGGAGAGAAAACGAAGCATGAATGCTTATGCAACCTTAATATTACAAACGTGTGTAACTCTGCTGTAGCAGTCCTCGTTTATAAAGTAGTGAATTGTAAACCTCAGTGAGTCCTGTTAAAATGGTCGATGCTCATCTGCAAATATAACGAGGTTGGTGTCTGTGCAGGTAAACTGTATGACAGGGGTCTCCAACGCCAGGCCTCGAGGGCCGGCGTCCTGCAGGTTTTAGATATCACCCTGGGTCAGCACACCTGAATCAAAGGATTAGTTCATTAGCAGGCCTCTGGAGAACTTCAAGACATGTTGAGGAGGTCGTTTAACCATTTAAATCAGCTGTGGTGGATCAAGGACACATCTAAAACCTGCAGGACACCGGCCCTCGAGGCCTGGAGTTGGAGACCCCTGCTGTATGAGCTTCACAATGCTGTAAACACACAATTTAAGACTTTTTTGTTTTTTACTCGTGGCTCTGTGTGATGTCAGAGAGAAGGGATATCCCTAATATGGTCATCTCCAACCTGCAGAAGCCCCACCCACCTGATGTCCAAGCATGTTTGCAAAGGTCAGCCATGCAGGAGAAAGGTGGTACAACTTGAGTACTGCTCCAAACCCTAGTGTAAAATAAGTATTATTTTAATCTTCGAATCCATACAAAGCATAGTCTAGTGGAGTCCTAAAATAAAACATGTACTCTCATCTAAGAGGTTTGTTTTAAAAACCTCTCATATGAGCTGATCTTAACATGTGCTTATAAGAGGGAGGGTTTTAGAAAACCCCAACAAATGAATTAAGTGCGAGCTGTGAAGTCAACTGACTGGCTGAATGTGGGACATGATTTGTTTTCTCTTCAGGGATGGCAGGTGATGTGGGTCGAAGTGCAGGTTTTTGCTTCACGCCAGATCTAATTAAGGTGTCACGAAAATGTACAGCCCTTTTTAAAGGTGTCTAAATCAGGTGTGAAAGAGTAGAGCTGGAGGAGAAACTTTCAGGACCTAAATCCAGTTAGAGTCCAACACAAGGGAGGTACACACACACACACACACACACACAACGCTGGCTGGATACCCTTTCTGACTGTACCACAAAGGAACGACACACTCCTGTGCCTCTCTGCAGTCATGAGAATGCTTTCTCACTCATACCACGCAAGCCCCCTGAACTCAAACACACTGCCATGGATAAAAGCTGTGAAGAGAGAGACAGAGACAGAAGCGATATTGACAGCCGACCAGAGCAGTTCGATAGCAGGCTCTGGAGTTGTTTAAAGTGGGAGCCTGGAGCTAGGACTCTGGCTGTCTTTGTGCACTGTGGTGTAAAGCCAGTATCGATGAACTTGACAGCAGTTTAGCCCGCCTGAGATCTGCTGCTCTCTAAGGACACGTCAGACACATTCTCCTGCCAGCTTTAGCCTACTTTACCCTGCCCATTCATGTTCCTCAGAGCAGGGACCTTAAAAACTGTGCGTGGAAGGATTTCCTGTTTCTCTAATCATCTGTTTGTCGATTAGTAGCAGCAAAGAGTAGGGCGATTCAAACGACACTGTAGTCCACAAATCCAGCATCTGTGGCTTACTGGGATGAATTACCGGAAGAAAGTTACGTGTGGAAAAAGATACATTTGTTGTTGTTACTGTAAACACAAATATAGAAAGCAGGCCAAGGAGAGGCAAGATGAAAAATTGGGCCAGTTCGTCTTTTTAAGCCTGCACTGCGCATTTTGCATGTCGGCGGCTCCAAATGGCACCGTGCAGTAGTTAACTATTTGAAAAATGACAAGTGTAATGCCCAGCGACATCAGCAAATGGCACACAGTATGCTCATTTTTGTGTTGACCGACTCTGCTGGACTGTGATGCTTTTTAACAAAGGATGGAGGGGCACGCTTCTAACTGGTGAGTTAGTAACTTCCCCGTACTCCTTTTCTAACCATTTGTATCAGAACAATACAAACCTGATACCAGAATTATAATACTGCTCTACCTCCTTTTGTTACACGTAGAACTTTCCTCTGCTGAAATAATAGTGTATTCGTGCACACAGAATGATGGTAGTACATCTTTAAATCATGTTTCTTTGTCATTTTTCTACATGTGAAGTTCATTTGGGGAATACGGTAAGATGGAGATGGAGATGTGCAACATCTCATTCCATCAACAAAGCCCGATTCCTTACAGAGACCTTACTGTTGATGCTTTTCACTGTTGCTCTTTCTTTGCTTGAAAATATCTGCAATGACAGCTGTTGAGGTTTAACTTAAGGGGATCGAGTTTATATATTCAGCATTAGATTTGTTTTCCATTACTGTTGTCTGCATGCCTCTCCAAGCCAGTCAAGGTTGCAACCACATGTGTCCGGATTAATCCTGCACATGTAGTGAAGACTTTAAAGGAATTTAACAAAAAGTAGTATTTTTTCTATTTGGCAACAGTGTTGATTCTAATAGACACAGCACTGTGGCCACGACAGAGGAGGATGCTTTAACTATGGATGTTAGACAGCAGTTACAGTTTGTAAACCACAAGCACTTTCACATAGCTACACAGTTACCACAAGGATCCAAGGTTAGTTTATATAATATGAAACAGGCTCCCAATCTCCTTCTAAAATGGGCTAACTTATGGCTATTATATAAGGTGCAGGGAGTATTATTGCAGGAAACTATAAATATCACAGTGAAGTTGACCTTTAACCTTCTGGAGATGCACCATATGGACAAAAGGACTAGGCCACCTACACGTTACACCTACAGGAGCTGCTGAGCCGTGGAAGCCCATGCTACGAAGCTCCCGGCGTACAGTTTTTGTTCCACAGGAGATTTGGAACAGGCTTATTCAGTCATCAGAGCATTTAATCGAGACTTACAGTAGAAAGACTGTAAAGTTACTGTTCTTAAATTCCTTAAAAAAGCCATTTACAGTTTATCAGAGAAGATCTAGAATGAAGAAGTCAGTGAGCTCTTCTCTGACTCGCTGTTTCACAAACCTTTGTGAAGATACACTGCATGGCTCGGTGCTTGATTTCCTACACCAGATTTATCTTAGATCAATCTCAAGGGTGTGACTGAGATTCATGAGAAGTGGACAGACAGACAGACCAGTGGATCACCCTAAAACATCTCCAGCTTGATGACGGTGATGTAATAAAAGCTTGAAAAGCTCCACACAGACTAGATCGGCTGGGCAGGAGGCTCGGTCCATTAACTGTGCTGTTGGTCTTTACCTATAGTCACAAACTTGTCCATCTTGTTTTGCCTGACCTTCAGTAGTTATTTTCTCATCCTCCAGTCATGATGTGCATCACTGATGGACATGGTTACATACGCCACAGTGTTCATCTTGCACCTTGGATGTAGGTTCAGAGGTGAATGAGGTTTCAGGCATTTTTGCAATTTTCTCCTAAATAAAAAAAGCGCCCCTGAACATCTTCTTTGTTCAGGAGTTCCAATTAACAAATCACGCGGCCTCTCTTGCTCAGAATTTGCAGGAACATTGGCACATTTCTTGATGCGGTGTAAATCATCTGAGTGGCATTAAAGCAGCTGCAGGACGGCAGCTCATTATCCCCTTGCTTGTGTGCATGCATGTGCATTCTTGTGCATGTGAACGTTACAAACAAGGACCTACTCTTAGATTCTAATTTGTTTCTTTGTTGTAGTGAATAGCTGGCACTTTTTGAACAGCTCTCATGGAAACAGTGATGTCTTTGAATCCAGCATCTTGCAGCAACTCGACTCAAAAAGCCAGATTTTGGAGTGTTGGACATTATTTGTCTCAGTTATCGTGACACGACTGCTGAGATCTGAATATACAGAGTTGTTCCTAGAGTCCAACAGCACCTAAAGATTTCACAGACTCAAACGGGCCACGGTGCTAATTTGCAGCTTGAAATAAAGACAAATCTCCCCAGCGGTTTAAAAGGCTTCATTAGCCTGCAAGCCTCTGTCCAACACAGTGTAAGACAGAGAGGCACAAGCAGCAGCAGGCTGTGTTGTTGTTCAGAAGCTAAAGGACAGCGCTGCGCATGCTGATAATATTATTCCAATCTTGATGCAGTTATTGGACTGTCTGACCAAAAGTGACCTTAACATTGTACTTGCTTCAGCCGAGCCGCTCGACAGATTGCAGCACAGTGCGAGCGGCCGTCTGCAGATGTGTGTGACAGCTCCCAGGTGTGAGTGCACAGGGCTGTATGAATGTGTTCAGAGAGGCTGCGCACTCAGCAAAATCCTTCCCTGGATAAATAAAGATTGTTAAAGCGTTGTTTGTCTCAGTACTTACTGTAGATGCAGTTGCGGGCGCCGGTAGCAGCCACTGACGCTATTCAATTTGACATTTCAATTGCGTTTCAGGTTTATTGGATTGCAGAGAGAGATAGCGGAGAGATGT
>VOQK01011955.1:26178-37667 GCA_015052645.1 Benitochromis conjunctus
AAAAAACTTAAATGTTATTCTTTTTATATTGCTTTCCAACTATTGATGAAAGGCAGTGAACTGCATCAGCAGACATTCAAGGTTGTGCTGAACGCTGCTGCTTGCATGTATCTTTACAGTGCTGAATTTACTCCAACAGCACAGCGCTAAAATGAAAACAGGTGGCCCAGAGACTTCCTCACTCTACTAATAAGTCTGAAGAAACACCCCAAGTGTAACATAATGTAAGAATGTGAAATTAACTACAGACAAAAACAGAGAATGTGTAAACACAACCTATCCTGTGGAGCAGATCCCCCTGGAGCGGCTGGGCACCGTGAATTTATAAAAAGCCGACGAGGACAGAAGAAAGGAAATGAGAGAAAGCGTCACGGTGTAAAAACAGACATGCTCAGTCTTACCAGCTGCTGTCCTTGCCGTCCCCAGGCTGCATGCTGGAGCACAGCATTGTGGACCTCGGGAGGATTCAGCTCCCTTACCTCCCTGTTAAACACACACACACACACACACAGAAATGAAACAACCTGAATGCCGTCACGTGCAGAGAGCAGGCGATGATGAAAAGTCTGAAACGACTTACCTCGTGTAGATGTTGTACAAGATATAAGACGCGGTGTATGAATATCTGTACATCTGAAATGAGAGAGGAAGCCATCACATAATGCAAACACTGATCAATCACTGATAGCAGCCTCGCTGAGCAAACACAAACTAACTGCGGCGGGAAAACTTTGATATACGTGCTGAAGCCACAGTCGTCTGCAAACACCTCGTTATACTGCTTCCTGTTTAATTGTAATACTCCAACAAATCTGCTAGTGTTTGCTTTTTTAGCCGGCTGTTTGTGACATGCGGTTTTGTTTGATACCTTTAATAATTCTGTGACTACTGAATGAGTTCCTGAATCAAATTTTACAGTACATATGTAGTTTAAACCCTGGAGAACCTCAGCGTTCTGTTATTATATGCATTGGTTAATCCATCTAGCAGAATGTGTATGTCTTTGATGATTGTATCGACGTGTCCGTTACTGTCACTTCCTGTTTTATTTTGGTAAATTCTCTTCTCTGCTTGTGTTCTTGTTTTAGGAGCTCGTGCTTGATTTTATTTTGAGTATGATTAATGTTTGAGTCTTTTATGAATTCTTTTGTTATTTTGGGGATGTTTTTTTTAATTTTTATACTTTTGTATTTTTTATAATTCTTGTATTTTTGTTCTGTTTTCTATATTGGCCTTTGTTCCCTCCTTGCTTTACTTGATACGTTTGTTTATTCCTTTTGTTTACCCATTCTGTCTCATTCTAATTTTAAAATGCTAACCCAAAATTTTGAGGGTTTTTTTGTGTGTTTCTGGTGGATCCACATTATAAGAGTCTTTTTCCGTGTTAGTCGATTTGTTTTTTCTCTCATTAAGCAGCTTAAAATTCTTCTGTTTGCACTTGGCTCTTTTTGTAATCACACAAACCTGTAAAGTGTAAAACTTAAAGGTTATAATACACTCCAAGGATTTATACTAAACCTCTATTAAGTAGCAGGATTTCAAGACACAGTGGTCAAAATAAAAGCAGCATGTTTTCTACGAACTAAAACACAGTAGTTCTTGTGCTCATGATGAAAAACAATCTTGACGTGTGGAATAGGTGTAACACATTTTTATCAAACGGTACTGAGGAAACTGGGGGAGGTGTGCTTTACAGATTCATGTGCTTTTCCCAGATTGAGGCTGACTGACTCACCTTCTGCATCAGCCTTAAAATGATACATGTTTACAAATGCTCCAGTAAAGTCATCTTCATCGACCCAATGATGCTATGAACTGACACGTCATCCATTCTGGCTTAAATATCTTGTGTTATTGCACTTTTTGTCTTGTGTTTTCTTACAAATATTGATCATACTGACATTTTGCTCAGCAAAAACTGTCTCAATCTATCTTCATCAATCTCTCCTTACAGCCCAGATTCCCCTCTTGTCCTCGAGCAGGATCTTTCAGAAGCTATTTACAGAACATCTGCATATTCATGAACTACCACTGGCCAGTGGTCTGGCCCCCAGGTTCACTTCAAGTCAATGGGAAACAAATCATGCAAATTTTGGTATACTGTATTTTATCAGAAGCATTGGGGGTACCGGCCCCTTACTGTAGGCTTTGCTCAACAATTTTAAGTAAAGAATAACATTACCGATCCATTGATTCCACCCACTCAACAAATGAATGTGGTGAAATAATTCATTTGATTAGCAGCACCAGGGTACTATTTACCTGCTTAATGACACTGGAAGCAGTGACAATGGACTATACAGCCAAAAGTATTAGTTCATCTGCCTTAAAACGTGCATGAATGTGAGTGATGCCCCATTCTTAATCCGCAGGTTTTGATAGGTCAGTCCACCATTTGCAGCTATAACAGCTTCAGCTCTTCTGTGAAGGCTTTCCACAGGTTTAGGAGTGCTGATGGGAATTTGTGATTGGTGCGCTGGAACAAGAAGGGGCCACCAGCTGATAAAGTGTTGCCACAAAGTTGGGGGCATGAAATTGTCACAAAAACACATCAAAGATGCCAATTTGACACCTTGAACAAGAACAGTACTAAATGTCTTTTCACTCTCTGTTACAACATTTTAGATACCACTTCACATCATGTGGCACATTTTTAAATGCCGACTGTAATTAGCAGTGGGGGCTCAGGTTGTTAAACGTTTGCTTTTAAACTGTAACACGGCAGTTTGACTACTAGTCCAGATCTCTCTCCTGACAATTATCTTTTGTGTTTTTGGCTCCCAAATGCCTAAACTCCATGGTATCACCTAAAACTGCTTGCTCTCAAGGTAGGAATTTAAAATTCTCAAATACTGGAAAAATACAGGAGATTAAATCATGTTGTTTGTGCAATTTTGGCACTTTAAAGTTGCATGAAAGACTTAATTCACTGGAAACCACAACACAAAACCTTTTACTTTAGCTTTTCTCATTTAATTTCCCCAAAAGTGCCTTTAAAGTCAAAAAACTCCTCTTACAGCCATGCACACCATGTATCTGAATATATTAAGTACGCCCTCACGATGTAATCCAAGCTTAATATAAATGTTGGAATATTAACTATGGAATAGAACAAACTTGAACTGGAAGAAAGTCAACTGAGGGCAACTAAAAACCTCAGGAAGAGGCTTTAATTGTACTTAAGGGGATATAATGTTGCGGTAGATGGTAAACAGGGGTGCAATCAGGGGAGGGTATATTAAATAGGTAAATCGCATTGAAAATAAAGCTGTTTACATGTTTCTATATAAACAAAAGACGTGCCAAGGTGTGTGTATGTGTGTTTTTATGGTAACAAACACCAATCCACCCTGCTGAGAGGCCCTTAAACTGGTGTTGCAGACCCCGGTGCAGGATGTACAAACATCCGCCTCAGAGTTTTTCAGCTGCTGCAGACTTTCTTAAGCCTGGATGCATCAGTTTGCAAACAAATCTAAAAATCAATGGAAAACCTGTGAGGGGAGGAGAGCCTCGTGGTGGATGACTGACCGCTAACAAACAGAAAAACACAAAAAAATACTGAGAGACACAGTGTGAAAATGCACAGGAAGGGCAGAGGCACACAGCCTCACAGCAAATAAACACACACCTGCTCAGCACAGGTGCTGCTCTTTATATTCACAGAGACACGGTGGGTACGTGCAGCGTGGTAAGTATTCTGTTTCGCAATCAGCCGGTGTATGCTCAGTCCAACGTGAATGCTTTTAATTTATGTCACTTCCATTTTTTATGGGTTTGAAAGACTTGTTTGTCTGAGAACAAAACAGCGTGATTAGGAATAAAAACATCAGGTTGCTGCGTGCATACGAGTGAATGAAAGCAGCCTCGGTATTTCACATGAGCACAGTGTCAGTGCCGTCCTGGCTGGAAATGAAACTAAAGGTTTGTAACAGTGAGGATGAACTCCTGCCGCAGGCTGTGTGCTCACGAGGAAGCAAATAAAAAATGCACCAGCTGCTCTGTTTGCTCTTTTTATGTTATGTTCAGGGGATTTTGATTTATCGTAGCGGGCTGTCGATGCATCTTAATGTAACACTCACCCGTCTGACGTCGTACGCAAAGAGAGCGTACTTCAGATCTGCAGACAGGGAGTACTTTACCACCTTGAAGGATACCTGATGGAAAAAAAGAAATAGATAAAGAAGAGAAGGTTTTAAAAAAAAAAAGTTTTTGTTTATTCCACATTTATGACAAGCAAACAAACAACAACAACAAAAAATGATAACAATGTGCTCAAGCACTCAGGAGTGGACAACTGGTAGGAGTGGGGGGACAAAAACTGATGGAGCATGGTATTGTGGTGTTTTGTGTGGCGATATTGTATCCCGATAAGGTTAGTTACCAAGTGTTAATAAATAAACTTCTTCCTAAATAGATTAGGTTCTGTATTTGTTGTGTTTTTTAGCTTAAACATAAGTTCCATAGGGCAGATCAATATTTCGCCATTTGATCCAAGTCTCCAGGTGCTTCATCTCCACAACTGCCAGGCTGCTGTCTCTGTGGGTCCTGTCCTGCTTCCTACCAATGTTGGGACTCTTATTGTGACGCTTCACTGAAGTCTACAGTGCGTCACCTCTTTCCTATTTTGTCACGTTACAGCCGTATTTCAAAATGGATTCAATTCATTTTGTACGTCAAAACTCCAATCACGATACCCCACAATGACAAAGTGACAAAAGTTATTTTGAGTAAAGTTGCAAAAAATTTAAAGCTAAACAACAAAATTGTAATATTTATATAGGTATTTACAGCCAAAGCACCTTTGGAAGCAATTACAGCAGGAAGTCTTTTTGACGCTGCAAGCTTGGCACACCTATTTTTGGGAAGTTTCTCACATTCTTCTTTGCAGAAACTCCCAAACTCTATCCGCCAAACATGCATAGCTATTTTCAGACCTCTGCCAACATTATCAGACCAGGTTAAGAAAGTCACCTTTATGGACTTTACTGTGCCACTGGACGAAGGCTGTGATGAGGCTCAGGAAAGGAAAACCCTAAAATACCAAGACATCATCCAAGAGTGTAGACAGAGAGGGTGGCAAGTACGGCTGTTTTCGGTAGAAGTGGGGTAAAGAGGGAATAAACAGAAGACAGCTGTGTGCAGGGTTAGGGAAGCAGCAGAAAGAGCCTCTTGTTGGCTCTGGTATCAAAGGGAAGAGGAGGGCTGAAAGAATGAAGTTGCTGAGCCACCAACAGGAGCGTGTTATGGTCACACGTCAAAACACCTGGAGAAGGTTGGGCACCCTCTGACGACAGAGTGTCTCCAGTTGTGGCATCTTTGGATATATCAAGCAAGACAATAATAATTGCGAACCTTCAGCAATCTGCCCGAGAGTTGCAGTCAGTCAGAGTTGGAGCGCGATTGTTTGGGGGCAGACTGGCTCTCACCAAACGACCTGTGCAGTCGTCGTTTTTCCTAGTCGAGGTCAAATCTGGAGGTTGCTGTCCTATTTTCACCCCAACTTTTTTCCAGGTTTTGCCGAAAAAAAGAAAAAAAAAGAAAAGAAAACTAATGCAGCAGGCAGAAGCTAATGTGGCAGATAAAGGTCACAAAACCACACGGGAACCTCAGCAGGTTGTGACATTTCTGGGAGACGAAGTGGTGGACCGACATTTTATAGACAGCATTTCAAAATTGTGCCGAGAGTCTGAATAATTAGGCAGACTTTAAAAAAAAGAAAAAGAAAAAGTAAACAGCATCTAGTGCCACTTTTTGCCTTTTTTTGCAATTATTTGCAAGAAATGAGGCGCACAGCTGATCGATGGAAGCTGTGAAGCCAGACAGGCCAGTGCTTGGTTTACATGCTGAAGCTGTTTGTCTATGCAGCTATCGAGCTTGGGTCTAGACTGTGACTTCTCAACACCGAGGCCACCTCTGTCTTTTGATTTCATCATGGAGCTACTCATTTAAACATGTTGATGTAGAAACATGCTTCCCGGTGACAGCGCGGCTGAGAATAAATGTTTTGTGATTGTGATGATGGAGCATCAACAGGATTATAATGATGCAATTAGAAAGCAGTCAATTTAGCCCTGCACTGGAATAATTTTACATTCCTGGAAGTAATACATGTGTGACAACTCATGATGAATGTTCATTTGTGTGCTCGGATCAGGTTTTTACAGAATAATCTAAAATTATATTTCACATGTCAAAGGCTCTTTTCCAGGTCAGTTGAGGTGAGGATCAACCTTAAAGTTAGAGTTTGTCCGCAGTGCAGACAGCTGAGAAACCAGCGTCTTCACCAGGAAGCTACTGTATTTTTATTGTGCAGATAAAGCAGGGATGAGGCTTGTTTCCTGCAGCCTCTGGGGACCCAGCAGCCAGACAGGAGGAGAGAAAGCTTTGTGATGAGGACTAGACAGTAGTAAGATCACGAGGCCAGTGTCCAATTTACTGTGCCGGTTCTGTAACTCTGTTTTCTTTAAGCTCTGAAAGATGATATTTGTGTTTTAACATGTGCACATAGGATTTCTCTACATGATCAGAGGTTGAGTAATCAAACTTTGTGTAGAGGTACATCTTTGACCCCTGAAGGCTTTTATTTACATCTGATATTATGATTTTATCATTCTGCATAGCAACCACCAACCAATAGGCTAAAATGTGCCATTAATAGCCTTTTAAAACCATTACATCATTTTAAATTCACAATATAAACATCTAAGTTATATCCACAAAACTTAAATATTAGGTCCTTAGCTATATCAGACATTACTAACCCTACCAACATACTAAAATTACCCATTTGTAGCCTTTATGCATGTAGAGCACCTTCTAAAACCATTATATCATTTCAAATAAAGATATTATCTCATTTATGCCCACAAAACTTGACTATTAGGTTCTTATCGACATGAAATCTTATTATAAAATCATGTTCCCTAGCAACCACCTACCCTTTACATCCTTTATGCACCTATATCACCATCTAAAACCATCATATAATTTCAAATTAATGAAGTTATCTCATTTATATCCAGAAAACCTGCATGGTATGTCATCATGTTACCTGGCAAACACCTACATAATGACAAAAATAACCCATTTGAAGCGTCTATGTCTTATCTTTGTTCTGTTATGTTTACTCTTTTTAGCAGTGTTTTTTCACCTACTGTTTTACCTTCAAAAAGGCATCTTTCCTTTCACAACAGTAGCATCTCATTTACATACACTAGTATGCCTTGTATGTTCACACATCACATTCCCTGGCAATCACCTAACAGTGAAGTAAAATGGCATTTATAGAGTATAACAGGTCAGGGGCATGGGCGTGTATTGGAATATTTAATTGTAACACCTGTGTGCCAACAAGGGGTATGAAGCCCTTTTTGTGAAATTGATTAGGTAACAATTTATTGTAAGATAGTAAGATAAAGAATATACAAAACAACAATTAAAAAGTGAGACACTAACAGCTTGGACTAATAGTAATAGAAACTATGTTTAAATAAATGAAAGTGTAAAAAAAACAAAACACTCACAAATATGCTGTTGCTGAGGAGAACATGTGTGTCATTCAGGACAAAGTCAAACTTGATGACGTCACCGTCTCGGTTCCTGTAGACCACCTGTGATTCTGACAACAGAGAGAAAAAACACGTAAGACATAAAAACCAGCAGCAGCTTGCTAAGCTGAGCAGCGAGCCAGGAAAACATGTTTCATTAAATAAAAACAGTACAGAATTAAATAAAGACCAAAAGATACCACAATAAAGCCTGAGGTCAGTTTATATGATGAGTGAAAAAAGTTTAAATTACCATAAAAAACTTTAGACTCAATATGTGAAGGGTTCCAGACAAAGTGCAGAAAAAAAAGACAGCAAGAACATGTGGACTGATCTGAACTGTCCAGTCAAGAAACAAGGACACGAAAGAGTCACCTGGATGAGCTGCTGATACAGGTAGAAGAAGACAAGTGATGAGGGGTAAGTGGTAACACCACAGAGACCAAACCTCTTCATGTACCATCAACAGATAAAGGAAGTGGCTGACTTCAAGAAGTCAAACCCTAACCCTCTGATCATGGCTGCAAACTCATGCCCTGAGCACAGTAAGCACCACAGAGGCAGCACTGAAGGTGCACGTGTGCAAAGAAGCCTCTGGGACAGTCCAGCTCTTCATGACAGTAATTGTGTAATAGTGTACAGGAACATTTGTGCTGGTTAAAAGCTCACAAGTCCCACTGGGACACTCCACTCCAGGGCTCAGGTCCTGTGGGACCTCAAGTTCTAAACAGATAAGCAGCTGCTGGCCGACCAGCCAGAGAAAGCTACGTTAGACACGGGAGAAGAAAAGGGCTGTTTTTATAGATGTGGCCGTCCCAGCTGCATCAGGAAGGAGTATGAGAAGATGTTCAGTGAAAAATAATCATTTGCTCACCTCTGCCGCCTGATCCCAGGTTCAATATTTAGTTCCGACACTTTTAGGAGTTCAAAAAGATGTTGACTGAACTTCAAGTCTTGCAGACTTTCTTAGATCGTTAGTATACAGAGGACTAAAATTTACATTTCCCATGTATTCATTACTCTGTAAAGAACCAGCACTTCATTTAAAATGCATCAAAGACAAAGTTTCCCTCAGAAGTTTGCTGGTTGATGAGGATTTTGTGCCTTTAAAGTGGACTTCTGTGATTGTGTGTTCTGTGGCCGAGATGACCATGGAGTCAAAACAAGACGGCAACCTCTTTGAAACTAGGAAAACAAAAATAGCGGTTGTCTGGGAGTGTGCAACACCCTCACCCTCTGAATAGTTGCACAGGTCACTCTGTGAGAGGCAACATGTCTCCAATTAATCGTCATTCAACTCTGACTGCAATGACTGACTGCAATCGCTCTCAGACGCACCGGCAACGGTTTGTAAATAATTATATAACCTATAAACACAGATTACCAACATGTTGCAATCAGCCTCAGTGCAACTCTGCAACACATCTCTCTGAATAAAGGACTCGATTAAACTGGTTTCCAGCTGGTTATATTTTGGTTAAATAATTTTCCAGTTAAATCATCATCCTGCAGCAACTACGTCATTATTTGTGGAGGAATTTCAGAGTTTCTGTTTGAAATCTGCACTCAAAAAATTATTTTTCACCCTCAAAAAACACAAAACAATAATTTTAAGTAAAATGCAACTGAAAATATAAATGCTAAGGTTTATCTATTTAAATAATTAACCATTTCGGAAAATGTGCTTAGTACAAACATGGAGACCCCTATGAGAAGGCCATCGAGGGAACAGTTCACCCTGCCTGGGATAGGGTTACTGGGGCCCCGCCCTGGAACCAGGCTCGGGGAGGGTGCCCAAGGGCGAGCGTCTGGTGGCCGGGCCTTAGTCCATGGGGCCCAGACAGGCACAGCCTGAAAAAGGGACATGGGCCCATCTTCCTGCAGACCCACCACCCACAGGAGGCGTCATAAAGGTCGGGTGCATTGTGAGCCGGCCGGCGGCCAGGAGCGGAGGTCCTGGTGGACCAATCCCTGGCTACCAAGACTGGCAATTGGGACATGAAATTCCACCACTCTGGTGGGGAAGGAGCCTGAGTTAGTGCGTGAGGTTGAGATGTACCGGCTAGATATAGTCGGGCTCACCTCAACGCACAGCTTGGGCTCTGGAACCAGTCTCCTGGAGAGGGGCTGGACTCTGTCTCAGTCTGGAGTTGCCCCTGGTGAGAGGTATCCCCTCAGCTTGCTGCCTGTATGTTGGGGTTTCTCCCAGTGGATGAGAAGGTTTGTTCCCTGTGCCTCCGGCTCGGGGAAAAGGTCCTGACCGTCGTCTGGCTTACGCGCCGAGTGGCGGTTCAGAGTACCCAGCCTTCTTGGAGACACTGGGTGGAGTACTGGAGGGTGCTCCGCCTGGAAACTCTGTTGTCCTACTGGAGACTTCAATGCTCACGTGGGCAATGACAGTGAGACCTGGAGGGGCGTGATTGGGAGGAACGGCCTCCTGAATCTGAACCCGAGCGGTGTTTTTGTAATCGTTTCACCAGGCCTAAGGCCATATGTTCTGGATACTCGGGTAAAGAGAGGGGCTGAGCTGTCAACTGATCACCACCTGGTAGTGAGTTGGATCAGGTGGCGGGGTAGGACGCTGGACAGACCTGGCGCGCCTAAACATATAGTGAGGGTGTGCTGGGAATACCTAGCAGAGGCCCCGGTCCGCGAGATGTTCAACGCACACCTCCGGCAGAGCTTCAACAGCATTCTGAGGGAGACTGCGGACATTGAGTCTGAATGGACCATGTTCAGCATCTCCATTGCCACCTTGCGGCCGCACTGAGCTGCAGCCGCAAAGTGGTTGGTGCCTGTCGTGGAGGTAACCTCCAAACCAGATGATGGACACTAGAGGTGAGGGGAGCCACCAAGCTGAAGAAGGAGTGCTATTGGGCTTGGTTAGCCTGTGGCACTTCGGAGGCAGCTGATAGGTACCGACAGGCCAAGCGGAATACAGCGCGGGCAGTGGCTAAAGAAAAAACTTGTTCGCAGCCAAGTGTGAAGTGGTGGGAATGACAATCAGCAACTCCAAATCTGAGGCCATGGTCCTCAGCCGAAAAAGGGTGGAGTGCCCACTCCGGGTCAGGGACAAGCTCTTGCCCCAAGTGGAAGACAGGAGACATTAAATTAAAAATTTACATTAATCATTTATTCGAGTTTTAACAAGTCACAAGCGTTTTATTTTTATGGAGAGATGAAGTGAACTGAAGACAGCCTGAATTAATAAAGAATAAAAAAAAACCTCTTACTCAAAGTTTCCTTAGTCTGCTTCAGTCATAACAAAAATGGTGTTAACTTCTGATTTTAATTTCTTGAAAAATCACTCTGCTTCACATGTTAACCGTGCTGAACCAAAAGCAGCTGTGCCTCCCTCGCCTTCCCTCTTCACAAGCTCCTGAAACTCATTTAGAGTGAATTTGTGGCTGATTGCAGTGGCAGCAATCACTCACTCACTGCTATTTGAGCAGAGGCAGCTTTCCGGCTGAATGTGCTCTAATGCAGGGTAAAAAAGCTAATGTGCATTCACATTGTTAGAGAAGACAAACACATGAATAGATGGAACCATTTTTAGCATAAATACGTAATATTGCTGGATCGATCCAACTGCAAGTGGCGACAATTATATCTTTGTTTTTTGAAAAGCAATACGCCAAAGCTGATTGACTGATAATAAATAAAGTATTATCAATCAATCAGTCAATCAAAAATGAACACTGATGCGCAGCTACACTGGACTCACCGTTAACATACAGACTGGAGGAGCTGGATCATTTTTTCAACCAATGACCTTCTGATTAGCTGATGATCTGCTCTATTTCCTGAGCCCCAGCTGCTCACCTCTTCGTTTTGGTGCTTGAAACTTACTGCCTTTGCTACCTCTTTGTTACTCATAGCGGGCAAAGAAAGGCCAAAAACCATTCACGACAAAAAAAAAAAAAAAAACACATTAAAAAAATT
>VOQK01011962.1:4852-16211 GCA_015052645.1 Benitochromis conjunctus
TGGGACAGTGTCTCTGTTACACTGTGGATAAAACTCCCAGGCTGTGCGGCAGTTTAGGCAGCTGTATAGAGACAGATGTTCCTGGCTATTGATTTACAATGGAAACGCTGTACACTTGAAGAGATTAGAGATGGCGTTGATAGTATACAAGCCAAAATAACCATTAAATTTACAATCGTCACACACAGTGCACTTTGCACAGCTTACATCTTTTACAACTGCATAGAGAATAGCAGGTCATCAAGGCCACATCCACACGTCTGTCCCTGTATGTCTATCCTAATCCCTCTGCCTGTCCATCTGTTAATTCTAGGCCTTCTCCAGTATGGTAGGAATTGGTCCGCCATCGCCAAGATGGTGGGATCAAAGACCGTGTCACAGTGCAAGAACTTCTACTTCAACTACAAGAAGAGGCAGAAATTGGATGAGATTCTGCAGCAGCATAAAATGAAATCGGTAATGAAAATGGCATCCTCAAGCCTCTATATTGCTTTAAAAAAGGATAATTCTATACTTTTTGTGTAACATTATGTTGTAAGATTGTTTCTGTTGCGGCTTTTTTAAATGTGTGCTTATTTTCACCCAGGAGAAGGAACGAAAGGCCCGTCGTAGAGGCAAAGCCTCACAGAATGAGGAAACTAATGCCCCATATCCAGCAGAGGAGGAGGAGATGGAGGGTTCAGGAGCCAGCTGCAATGAAGAAGAAGCCCCCGAGGATGGAGAAGGTACATCAATTCTTATGCCTTGATTTTAAGCTTTCTATTTTACCTACAAAGTTGTTTGTATTGCATTGAATATTCTATACCTCAGTATAAAGATGTTCAGGACACTAACTACATCCTAACTACAAACTAGATGGCATACATAGTCTTAATACTCTTACAGTTATTAATGGCTGTAAATGTAGTATTCATGCTATTTTTATTATTGTGTTTGATTGTACAAAAACTTTATAAAGTGGCATTATTTCATATGACAGAAAAAAATGTTTGAGCAGCTCCCGTTGGCTTAAAGAATCATGATCTACAATGGGGCAAAATATCATGAAGCCCTGCTGTAGTTTGTTGACAGAAGTATACTGCGTAGACTGTACTTCCTCAATAGAGCACTGAAGTCCTGGGGGCTTTCATCCATCATTCCAATTGGTTTTGTTTCCCCCCTTATTGTACAGTGAAACCTGATTAGGCAGAAGACTGGCACTGTGAAGAATCTTCTTTAGCAGAAAGAGATAAAAGGAAAAAAGAAAAAAGGTGAAGGAGATACAACATGTACAACAGTACAAGTCCTAATTTGTTTCCTTTCGACCCTGTGTCCCTGCCAGGTGGAGCCAATAACAGCTCTGACACGGAGAGCCTGCCTTCGCCACACTCGTCTGAGGACAGCAAGACTAAAGAGGAGGCCTCAAGCAAGGCAAAGGGCAGTTCAAACACTGGCGACAAGAAGGAGGACTTCGCAGACACGAGTCAGGCAGGGGATGAGAAACCTCCAGTCAAGGAAGATGCAGAGTCCATTAAACAGGAGATTAAGACTGAAACAGGGGAGCCCAACAAAGACCAGCTGCAGCCAACACCGCCCATTGATGCCACAGATACAAAACCTCCCACAGCAGGCACGGAGGAAGTCAAGAGCTCCAACAAGAGCTCCAAGAAGGACCATGCGGCCAAAACTGGCTCCCATGGAGACAGTGACTCTAGTGCCACTTGCAGTGCTGATGAGGTGGAGGAGACAGACAACACAGATAAGAACAGGTGAGGATTCTTAGAGATGGATATAGTGGAAAATGGTAAACGGTCATTTCCCATTTATTTCAATTAAAACTATGTTTTATGCAGACACAACGTTAAAAGTGCTGACATGTGAAGTAAAATGATTGATCATCTCTCTACAATGCACTATTCTCTTTCATAGCATTTGTTTCATGACTATGGGGTAATGCCTCCTGCCTGACCTCATCAGAAGCTGAAATATTATTACACGACCTGCTATAGGCTTTCTCAGTGACACCCCCATAATAGGGTGTGACATAGTGTGAGATGTCATTCAAAAACCTCTTCTCTCTTCTCACAGAAGCCTGTTGGCAGTTGTCCTTTGAGTACAAAGCTAACGGCTCTAGCAGTACCCCATTAGGTAGCAATACTGGATAAAATAGTAGCACTACTTTTTAGTCCATGCTACCCAAAGAACAGCAGTATTCTTCCATGCACATTAGTTTGGCGGTTGCCCAAGCTGTTTAGCCGAGTGTCAGGCCCACCAGCATGTCTATGGCTAACAACCTGAGTGAAGTTGGAAAACTTTCTCCCTGCAGCAACAAGAGCTCTCTCTGGGATACACACCCAGTTTGTGTGGCATGTGTAGACTTCTTAGGCTGCCTTGACCTCGACCCAAGGCTGTATCCATTGTATTCCTTTTACGATGTAAACTGTGCCACTGCAGGCTCGCTCGCCAGACTAACCTGCAGGGCAGTGTCCCTTTGCTGTGCGAGGCGACTTTGCCACAGGGAGAAGTGCTAATATCTAAGGACTTTGATGCAGAAGCACACTCTGAGCCAATTGCTACTGCTTTCCCGTCACTGGTGGCCGACCGAGGATGTGAGGGTTTTTCTCTAGTAGAGCTATCCTGGGAGGAGACGCTAACAATGATGGAGATGAGTCAGCTGATTCAGAGCTCCTGTCTTCTAACTATAATTTCCAACTCCCTCAGTACCAACTAAACCTCCACCGCTGTCTACCTTAGAACGCAACATAGAGTACACATGCAAGCACACAGCTGCTAAGGTCAACATCCCGTGGCCCGTTGTGCAAACTAAGCTTCTGAAGTCTCAATTTGATGACGAGAAATTGCTGAAGGTGAAAAGCATGTGTTGCCTGTTTTCCCGGAGCTGCTTGAAGTGACATTTTGAGAAGCTCCCTATTTGACTGTGACAGGATAGGATTCCCTTGGCCTCTGAAGGTACTGAACCACCTTCACCCTAGACCTCGGTCTTCGTTGGCCCGGCCTTACCCCTCCAAGTCAGACTACTTCCAATCGCGCCTACTGAGTTCTAGAAAGTGGCAATATAGGCTACTGGGAGAGCCATGGGGCTAGTGGTTCTTTTGGGGTGCGCATGCTGGCTTGGGCTCTCCAACCTGATGACAAAGGAAAAGGATTTTCTTGACACCTCTGTCATCTGCCAAGGTCTCTTGGTTGCAGCACAGGCAACGTTTCCCCCAACATTGCATTTTCAGGATTTCCAAAGTACCAGCCCCCCAGGCTGCAGTTGTTCTCAAGTAGTAGAACAACTGCAGCCAGAATTTGAGGTTCTGATGAGGTCATGCAGGAGGCTCATAGTGAGAACCATCAGTGCTAATCAGAGAACCAGGGTTGTATCAATAACCTTAACTTTTTCAGAGACATCTTTTCCCTGGTATTTATGTGGTTGTTACTTTTACTGCTAATTACCAACCACCTAACATTGTTGCAGACAAACAACAATGGCTGTACCTTAATGTCCTCAAACAGTAAGCAAAAACATCAGAAAACCTCGAGACTATAAGAAATACCTCTGGACATTGAGCCCATCTCCAGACTCCACACTATTAAACATCTTTTATATTTGAAAGTATGCAGCACAGTGGCCTAATCCCACAGCAGCACCCAAGCACTTCAATAACACCAATGTCATGGGTGTCACAAGATATACCCACAGAGATCCCATGTCCAAGCTCCGATGGCTCAGAGCTGTTCTGGAGGCATGATAGGGACCTACACAGTATTAGGCAGATTGAGTGCTGATCAGTGTGTCCCTTCCCTGCTTTATTTCCCCCATTTACATCTTTACACCAGTTTGAGAGCTTTGTTGTCAAAATCTTCTGCTTTTTGAGAGTTTTCTTGGGTATCTTACATCTCTGTTCTGACACAGCAGACATAAGAACACAAAGCACTGAGGGCTTTGAAGTGGTAGTAGTTGCCTAGCTACACTGTACAGCATTGAATCCATATTTGGCATGCTCTGTGTGTGTGTGTTTGTGTACCACAGGTTTCACTTTTCTATTAGCCAAGGATTTTATTTGCACATCTGTATTAAAATATCTATATATCTCTCTCTGTATGTATATATATCTATCGCTCTTTCTCTTTCTCTCTCTCTCTCTCTCTCTCTCTATAGATGTATAAATATATATCTATAGAGAGAGAGAGAGAGATTAGTGCTCTCAGTAGTTCGTGTTAACACGTCAAAATTGGCTAACGCAGATTGATCAGTGTGAGGGGTTACTCGCCGTTAACGCGTTAATGCAGCTTAAGCGTGTTTATGCCATCACCACATCTAACGCAATTAACAATTAGCGGTCAAGCCGTGTTAACGCTGAGAGCACTTATATATAATATATACACTTATGTGTATGTGTATGTATATGTATATATGTCGTATGTATATGTGAATGAGGCCACTAGAAATTGGTGTCAAAGTGCGTAGGAGAACTGATTAGTCGTGTTTGCACAGTATTTGTTCAGTTTTTTCCATGACAGCAGACTGCATGTACTGGCAGAGCTCAGGGAAATGCTGCCCTCTGCCAAGGCAAACAAATGGGGGAGGGTTGGGGGGAGGTGTGTGTGTGTGTGTGTGTGTGTGTGTGTGTGTGTGTGTGTGTGGTTCTGTGCATCAATTTGTGTGTTTAACTGTAATTCAGAGTCTGTTGTGTTTTTTGACAGATGTGTAATACATCAATATGAATCTTTACTTTTTTTCCATGGTCTCAGGCTATGTCAGTACACATCCTACTACATTTGTGGGTGGAAAAACTAAACAAGTGATTTTGTATGCTCTTCTTTTCAACCTCTTCTGTACTCCCACTAACTTATTTCTGTCCGTCTGTGTAGAATGATGTCTCCACGGCCAAGCCTACTGAACTACACTCATGATGGGGTCATATCATCCCCACTACAGAAGCCCATGGATCTGAAACAGCTGAAACAGAGAGCAGCTGCTATACCACCTATTGTGAGTTGCTAATTTTAAAGTTGCTAGCTTTAAAGCAGTTCTTGTTTTAAACAATTACAGATCTTTTTTTTTTCTTTCTTTTTAAAAAAAATATGATTTATGCACAACTAATTTGGTAGAATCCAAGAATGCACATATGGACTTTATAATGAGCATAATGTGTCCCTTTAAACCTTTTATGTCTCTTTGTAAGTGAAGAGCATCTTGGCCTTTCCAGCCTTTAAAAGTGTCTTAGCCACACAAAACTGATGTATTCACACACTCACAATCTTTCATTGCAGTTGTGAATCCTATCAAAGTCTCTCTGCTTACATGGATAACGGGATAGTAGGTAAAATTGTTAAGTCATAACCGTATAAGATAAGCCAACCAGATGGAGGATAATGAGAAATGAGATAATGGCCATTAGGGAAACTTTAGCTTGTCAAGAAATAAGAGATGCGTATTAGCTGTCATGCTTATCAGATATTTTATGTGGCTAACCATATGTCAGCTCCTGGATAAGGAGTGGGCTTGTGTTATGTGTGGCATATATGTAACTCTGTTATTTTCCTGTTGCCCTGTGTGCAGATGCAAGAAGCCTCGGTGCAGGGGGGTCAGCAGAGTGGGAAGGCATTACTGCTTCCCCACGCTTTGGCACTGTACCAGCAACAGATCACCATGGCTCATGGGGAGTCCTCTCAGGAGGTCAAGCAACAACAGCAGCAGCAGTTTCCAGGCCAGCCAGGCAAACAGCAGCCTTATACCCCACAGGCAGACAGAGACAGGGAGGCTCTGCACAGCAGCAGCCCACGTGTTCGCCCGCGCAGCCCCTCTGCCGGCGAAAAGGATGGTATGCACACCTCTATCACAACAGAAACTACTCATATTGCCTACAAACTCATTTACCTGCTAAAGTTGCAAATAGAGAAATTCTTCCACAATTTTAGGTTTTTAGCTTGGATCCTTTTTATCATTGTTCTGCATGACCCTAGTCACTCCACTGCAGGGAGCGCAGCTTGGTGTTTTATGAAAAAAAGATTAGAGGATTAATGAAATTATTATTTTTTTTTTTAAATGAGGTTAATGAAAATGCAGCACAACATGCTGTTCTAGTTGCATTTGATCTAGTTTTACTTTGTTGGTCCTTGCTACACGCTGTAACCTTGAGTCTGTGTACTCTAGTGTTTAGGGCATTGAAGTGTTTCTGGGACACTCATGGAGAGGGAACTGATAAATGATCTGGTATTGCTATTGACCCAGAAGGGAATACAGTCTGGTTCAGTGCAGTTACTGTAAGCTTGTTGAATGGACTTTTAAAGGTCCACACAGAAAGGTCTTTTATAACCAGCGTGTGCACTTCAGCTGTGAACTCGAGTCCTTTTTCATTCATTTAAGATAACATAAGGACAGATATAAACATGTATTCCAGCTTCTATTGATTTATATTTTTCAGCATTTAATCACCGTGGGGGAAGTAATAGTTACAAGTAAGTGCTTGTAAGGATTTTTAAAATGCTGTGAGGATTTAATGATCTGTGGTGTGGTTATGTCCATTCAGAGCTGGAAAGCAATGAGAAGCAGTTGCGGCTCCTTCTGCAGGGATTAAGTAGCTTCATCCATTGCCTTTTACCTTCTCAGCTGGATTTCACTTTAAATATCAGCACTGGGATGGGGTGATTGTATTAAGTAAGGATATTAATTCAGTGGTGTGTCACTCTTTCTGGGAAGTCGCAAGATATTTTCTTTGTCATTCTTATGACGACAGTGGTGAAGGTGTCGACAGCAGTGAGCTGGTAATGGCCAAAGGACAACTTCTTGGATTAGTGGATGTCCATTTGTGTGTTGTTACCTGGTCCTGACTCTCCATGTGTGTCACTGTTGCAGAAAAGCCCCCAGCATTCTCTCCACATAGTGAAGCTAAGAAGCTGGCGCTGGGCCCTGATGACCCGAGGACCTCTAACTTGGGGCGCTCAGTTCTATCCCCTTACCCTGTGTCCCCACGAGACATGGCCAAGGACCAGCACCTGCTCCACTTCAACTGTGAGCATTCTCTTTACATAATCTTTATCTGTGTTGCGAGAACTTTCAGCAAATCTGTGTCTACTAAACTTCCTTTTGTAAGACCAGTTGCTCAAATCTCAGTCTAAACAATCTCATCCACCTGCCAGCGTTCCAGCCATCAGGCCATCCCTCACTGCCGCAGGACAGCGGGAGGCTAGCAGCAGTGAGACCGCTCACAATGCCAGAGCCTCCACCTCTCATTTCCTCCTCTAAGCCGGGAGGCTCTATCACACAGGTACAGCACCAATAACATTAAGTAGGCATAGTTTGAGAGTAGAAATTGTATAATTGTTTTGATCAGTGATCCTACAAATTGATCTTATGAGCGTGTAAAATGTTTTTTTTTGTTTTTGTTTTTTTGTAAATAAACAGGGCACCCCAGTACAGCTGCACAGCCCAGCTCATGGGTTGGACCATGGGAAGATGCCCCCCACACCGATGGGGGTTCCTTGGATGGATCAGAGGAAAGGGGGTGAGTAAAACTGGCTGAGGGCATTAATACTGTTTCTCATTATTGTGCCCCGCCCCTCTCAGCCAGGTCTATCTTTAAAATGAGATTTTACTCTCAATGAGCCTTTTACCTGGATAAATAAAGGATAATAAAACCGTCTCTATTCATTTCTTGCTCTTTTCTCTCTGTAATCTAATATAGCAGGTGGTTTTCCAATAGTAAAGCAGGAACAGCTGTCGCCTCGCAGCTCGTCCTCCCAAGCTGATAACCTGTCAGCCCAAGGGCCATCTCATGATAGTGCTGCTGGACGTGGTGGGTGCTCTGTCTTTTCCTACTGTTTTATTGGCACACTGAGTACAGGCAATAAGCCATACATTCTGAAATAACAAAGTCAAATCATAACCAGCGTTACATTCCAACACACCAAATTGGAGTGACTTTTCTGAATGTACAGAATGTAACCTAGGCTAGACTTTAAATCTGGCTCTGTCTGTCCATCTGTCTATCGGTCTTATATAAAGTCAGTGGGTAGTTGAGTTCACTGACCTTGGGAAAATGTGAAGATTTGGAGAAACAGCCCAAATGTGTATGTGCAAAAGTGATTGTACTCAGTGATGCCTCAGTAGAAAACATTTTCTTTTTGGGTGGTCTTGCAAAACTTACAAATATTTATTTCCAGGTAAATGCATTCAACTTTTTCTTAATGCGGCTTTACATGTTGGATTATAGTTACAGCAGTCTCTCTCTTACTGCCCTTACAGCATCTATTTCAGCTGTTCAGGGGGGTAGTATCACTAAAGGCATCCCAGGGACCAGACTGCATCCAGATTCCCCAATACCCTACCGAGGCGGCTCCATTACTCAGGTGAGAGCTGGCCACTGAAGTAGTCCTTGGCCCTTTTCATAAAGCTGCTATACTGGAGTTAAAAAAGCTCCAGTTTAAAGTTCAAAATTGGTACAAAAGTAGTGAGACAAACTCTATATTCAGAAAACAACAAAACATTATTCATATTTTCCAAAGCATTCCACTGAAAATACTCATAGGCTGTTAGTTTGATGATGTAACCTACAGATAATCCCTGACCACTGTTACAACTCTCATTGCAACAGTCTCCCATATGTACAGTTTGTTGGGTGGGGCAATCCTTGTGTGTGTTAATAATATTCTGCTGACCGTGTTCTAGTTTGAGTTGTGCGTTACAACAGAATTGGAAAACAGTTCTCTTCCCCTTTTCGAGGAACCTCTGCCCAACCTTTCAAATTCACTGAACATGCTTATAAATAATTCCCCAGTATGCAGGTTTAGAAGTGGCCTGCTTTTATGCTTGACATCATAACTAGCACGTACGGCTAGGATGTAAATCAAATCAGTTTTTAAGTCAAGCTTAAAAGTTCTTGTTTTTGTTCTTAAGTGAAGATATAAGGAGAGTGCTTTTCAAGCAGCGGTGCTCCTGTGCAGTCCTCCTAAATCTCAACTGCACATCGCTCGACATAGATGACACTGTTCATTGGTTGAATGCCGACTGGTTAATAAACAGGCTGGAACAGGGAAAGGAGTGACAGCAGAGATCTCGAGAAACTGGAGACAAAAAAAAAAATCAAAAATAGAAAATACAACATGAAAAGCACAGGCAGCTTCTGCAGTGGACACTGTGTTTCACTTCAGCTCTTTGTATGTTAAAACTTTGCTCTTCCATCTGACTGATGGACCAACAACAACACAAGCAATAACAACCCACGGTCTTGTTATATCACACGTTTTTGACACCTTCCCCCATCTAACAAGGCGCTTGCTGTCTCCAACTCTATTCCAACCACATGATTGATGTCATTGACCCTTTCGTGTTATATCTCAAAGCATGGATTGACTTTTATCGACTTTAATATTGACCATGTCTCATATTTCTGTTGGGGAGAATTTTTTTTTGCAATAATTATCTTTATTGTTTTATTGCACAGCCCTAGCTCGCCATTTCCCCTTGTAATATTGAACTGAAACTAACACTGTTAAATTATGTCAAGGTTCATGGTGACAGCAGCATGTACAGCTCATACACTGACAGGCCACGCACTGTTAGCAGTACTTCATGTTGGTTCATTTTGATGCCGTCATGGTTTCTGCTTGTAAAGTTGAAGGCTTTATGTCTTTATGCCTGTTTAAAATTGCCACAGTCAATCTTAGCAGCCTTCGTGTGTCTGAGCTTTGTACTTTTGATGGAAACGAGAGCAGCAGAGCTGGTTAGAGGTCATAAGGCTGGTGGATTTCCATGGTGCTGTGACAAAACTGCAGCTCCGGGTAGCCCTGTCACCTTAGCAACAGGTAGACAATGCGTTCCCTCTTTACTTTATCTATTTGCTCTAGACGCGGGCAAAACCAGTCATTGATACGCCCACTGCAATATCATATCCAGCTGCCATACTGACTAAAAGGAGATAACTGAAAGTGTAACATCTCCACTGTTAGAGGGATGCCTGTATGTGCGCAGGCTGCCGTTCAGTGCACGAATACATATAGCATTTATGCCTTTTCTTAACAGGTAGGTGAGGGTAACTTAAGTGCCATCTGATCCTATAATAAGAAACCATGCTAGTCTGGCCTCGTCCTTCCTCAGCGTCGTGGAAAAGCTGCAAGCAACACAGTAACAATGTTCTTTAAGCTACTACTTTTCATGTCCGCTTTAGTGACGTGACTCAAGTTGTGTGAGTGGGTTGACTTGATGAAATGTTTAACCTCAAACTGTACTCGTTTTTAACTCTGTTTTCCTTCTTTGACATAGTTGATTAGTCTCATTAGACTCAAGATCAGTCAGCTTAAACTTTCATTGTTTTTATTTATTAGTGGAGTAATTGTAAATAAGGGTTTAACACTCTTGATATAAAGTCTGTAATTTCCATAACATTTTTTGTTATGATGTTGGCACTGTTTAGTTTTGCTGAAATGAGGATTGCTAACTAAGTCTGCTTGTAGTCCAGGTTGTCTGCTGTCAGGCCTCACTGTCATTTGCATATCAAAATCCTAATCAGACTTTTTTTGTTTCTCACAAGAACAGCTGCTACAACACACTGATGATACAAAGTACAGGTCTCATTTCTTCTTTTTGTTCTCCGCAGGGGACGCCGGCTGATCAGCTGTATAAGGGAACCATAACGCGACTTATAACTGAGGACAGTGCCAGCCGAGGTGAGAGGGAGCGCGATGAGGCCCTGTCTAAAGGACATGTGGTCTATGAGGGCATTAGTGGGCACATTCTTACATATGATCGTAAGTAGAAGAGCTTGGCTGTATTGCATTACTTTTTGCTATGTTGCTTTCAGTTAACCTTAGAAATAATATTGATTCAAATTACACATACCTTAAGAAATACTGTCAGTATATTTACTGAGATCATTGTAATTTATAGGCTCAGCATCTCAGACTCCTAAAGATGAGGGCCGAGGTGGAGGGCAGTCTGGGGAAATCCTGGGCCTGAAGCGTCCCTATGATGTAATGGAAGGAGGCATCTCGAGGGGACTGCCTCTGAGGGAGCCGTTGTCTGCTGCCAACTGTGAAGGTAACAGATGGCGTAGGTTTCACTGATTATTTATGAAATAATTACTATAGTCTTACACCTTACCATTCGTTCCTTTGTACCTCCACCTCAGGTCTGATTGGACGAGCCATGCCTCATGATAGTGACAGTCCCCACCATGCCTCTTACAAGGACACTCATCACATCCGTGGTTCCATCTCACAAGGTAGCAAGCTTAAAAAATTTCCTCAAGCAGAACATACATCAAAGGAGAATGTTAATTTTGGCAACTCCAGAAAATGCTGCTTTACCAGTCACCATTGGGTTTGTGATGGTGAATGGTTAAAGGCATAACAGGTTAACGATTGATGTAGTCTG
>VOQK01011970.1:1908-15415 GCA_015052645.1 Benitochromis conjunctus
AGGAGTAATTTGCAGCGCGCTGTTTTCTTTCTATTATCCTGCACTATTCCTGAAGTGACCCTATCGCCGCTTCTTCCGTCACCCACGTTGTCTTTCGGTTCATGATCATCTCTGATAATAGAGGGCACTTTTAATCTGAAATTGAACAAATAATTCACGTCTCCCCGCATTAGTGATCATGCGCTTACTCTGAATGCAACTCCTCTCCGTTAATCAGCCTTGTTCATGCATGACGTTTCATCAGTCAGCTGCCGCAGCGAGATAGGATGTGTAGAAAATGGCCTCATTAAATTTTACAACAGTCTCCATCAATGGCAGCCGATTCAAACCCTTTATTCCCGCTCCTTCGTCAGAGAAAATCGCAAACTTCTCCTCAAGTAATGAAAACTGTTTAGACAGCGTGTGGAGTGTATTGGCTTTATCAAACTGTCATACATACTGTACCTGTTTGAGAAGTTTTCAAATTGAGATTTTGATTCGAAGTTCGGGACGGCGTTTCCGCCTTTCTGTCTGTGATAATCAAATGCAGCAGGTGGTGAGGAAATGTGCATCTCAGTAATCATCTCCATTGACATGTGTTAATAGCTCATCAGTCTAAATTGTACTAATAACTGCTTTCAGGGATCATGATTACACATACTTCAAGGTCTTGATGCCAGGGGTTGTGTTTAATTTCTGAGTCATGCTTTTATGAAATGTTTTGTGAACCTATGCTGAAGTCTGACACATGATTGAAATGTAATTGAACTGCTGTATACAGTGAAAAGTCAAACTGTCGTTGTTTTTGTTGAATGGTAATATAATTCTCTTTAGCTTTCTCACAGTTATACTCCAGCAGATGCCAACTAAAGCGCTTCCATATCCAACAGCTGTCTACCCTGTTTTCTGATTTATCGGTTATTGCACCTAAATCTGAATTTGGCCTTGAGCTGGCAATGTTGGATGATGTTGTTGGCTGCATCCATGTGGCTAACAGCTTCACACACCTGTGTTGCAGGAAGCAGAACCGAGGTACCGACGCCATATAATATAATTGAATCATTCAAAAATTACCCTTTAGGTTTACTGTTTGTTTATGGACAGATTTCCTACAGTTTGAGAGATATGTTTGTAATGCCCATGTCTGAGAAGAGGTACGTCTACCATTATGACCTTTATTGCATAGTGTCAGAGTGAAGGAAGATATGTAAGGAATTTAATGATGCCTTCGCTGATGGCATCTCCATGAAAATGGAGTCTGTGTCTGTGTTAGGCCTGTGATTGGGTGAAGACATGTCCATAGTGTCCAGTGATTCAACCTTGTTACAACCCTAGCTGGATTGGCTGCTTTTGGATGCAGCTGGGATTCTTGGGCGGCCTATGCAGTTGGATTTAGTCTTTTGTTGCACTGCATAGAGACATTTGGGATCAAATTTAACCCACGTCACACTCACACAGCTTTAAGAAGCTATGAAATTAACAGCATTTTATTTAAAAGCTGCATGCTAAAAGTTAGTGTCATAATATCTTGCTGTGCAATCGTTTGGATCATTATTGGTTGCACCGCCAATTTCTCTCTTTTTCCTGTCTTTCCCTTCAAAGTGGCGATAACACACATTTGTTGAACAGTATACAACTGTGAAGTAGAATACAGGTTGGAAATATCCTGAATTATTAAACAATTTTCAGTTGTTAAATACGGCCGTTTGATATACCACTATATCTCTGAACCAGTTCTTTTCATTTTAATTCAGATTAACACCATTTCAGCTGGAATAGATAGATTTCAGCTGTAATGATGATAGATGTAATCATCTATATTAAAGTCAAATGATATTTTGCATATAGCTGGGATCCATTTTCATAGTGTGTTAGTTTCTTCCACTCCCCGTGTAGGCCTTCATATCTGCTACAGAAGCAACATGTCCAGCTTGTCAGCTGATCTGCTTTCATTAAGTGGTGCTCTCCCCTTCTACAATAATTGACATGTTGGTGAGCAATGACTTACAGTGTGGAGTTTCACAGACAAGCCAGCTGAAGTGTGTATCAAGACCCAATCAATATCGATAACAAACAGCCCAAATTAGAAAGAGCAGACTGTAGGGAGGGGGTTCCTGTTTAACAGTCTGCAAGAGCGGACTGAGAGACTTCATGGGTAGCACTGGGAGTTTTAATAGCATAGAATCAATGAGCACTACCCGCAAACCTTTCACGGTGAAGTTATTAATTGGGAGTGGAACAATGCAAAACTGCAGAGCTGCAGTGCTGTGGGCTTCCAGCAATTTAAACAGGGTCCATTTACCACGACAGGAAGAATCCGTGTCTGATTTGTAATAATGTTTTGCACTACTCAGCCAAGCCATGGCCACTCTCTCTCCTCTGTCTGTAGTTAACACCCATGGATTTGGAAGATGTGGAGAAATTCAATCTGCGGTCTCCTGTGTAAAATGATGTTGTGAGAAACATCCAGCAGTGTCTTGTTAGTTCTCTACATGATCTAGAGGTTACAGAGCAGGAGAGCTTTGTCCTGTCAGTCCAGCATTACTCACCAAACAAAGCAGAGTGATTTATCTCGAAATCTATTATCAAAATGAGTAGGCAGAAACCAGGGCTCATAATTCAATTGACACTTTATGATGTTTGTTATTGGGAGCGGAGGGGTGGGAACAGATGTTAAAATATGGCTGCTGACAGAGTCACTAATAGAGCCGCTGCTCTACGAATATAAAACACACACTGCAGTGCCCTCATTTTGAAAGTATCTACCTGACCAGAGTGTGGATGAGAGAGAAAAACTAAATACAGTGTTTTATTTATTTTTTTATTTTAAAATCAGAATCATCCTGCACTCATATCATGATGGACCTTTAGATTTAAAAGAAAGCAAATGATTGCACCCATCTTTGAAATAATATGATTCTGCTCAATTAATTTGTCACATTGGATTTTAAGGGGTTTCTTTAAATTTCTGCAGTCCTTGCTCGCAGTAAAAAAAAAAAGAACCCTAGGAAACAATGAGTTCCCAACCTAAATGCTGCAAAAGCCTAGGTAGGACTCTGAATCCTATGTGTGCAGAAGGACAATCCAGAATAAATTACTTTGTTCTTAAGATGCTGTTCACATAACAACACATCAAATGCCAAAATGACGATAATGGAAAGGAGACTGAAGCAAAACCCAAGACATGCAGTTTCAGAGTTTAACCGGTTCATTGAATCAAGGTGGATTTACACTGGAGAGAATGTCAATGAGGAAAGTTCAAGAAGACTGAGCAGGTTACTGGGATAGGTGTCAATGAGAGAGAGGAGAGGTAGGATAGTCCAGGTGTAAATAGAGATTCCAGAGAGATGTTTCAAAAAATGATTTGTAAAGCAAGTAAGGCAGCTTACTTTGCAACTTCAGAGAGGGTAATAAGAGGGAGGCCACTAATTTGCTTTGCAGCGGTAGTTGGGGTCATAGGACAGTGGGCAGGCAGGTGAGCTGATGCAGCGAGTTCTCCACTGTGGGATCTAAGATGGAATGGCTCAGCTCGACAGGAAGAGATAAGATGAAATGAAAAGGGAATTGCTCTTCGGCCATTTGGAGAATATTGGAAAGGACAAAAACAAGGACTTTAGACCAGAGAGTTTAACACTCTGGACAAATAGACAATCTGGCAGAGACTGGGTGTTAGAGCTGGTCCTTAAAGACTGGTTGTTCACACTCACACTGTAACTTTTGAAATAAATTAAGATCAATATGAAATGGTGTTTAATCTGTTAAACAGTCAAAATTACTCTGGATACTTAATAAGGATATTCAATATTTGAATAATATTGTCAAAATGAAAACGAGATCTGAGTTAAATACTCCAGTGGGAATCAGAATACGTGGTAAGTCTTTGACCATTTGTGGAATTTTCTTTGAAATGTACTCAAAGACACCTTTGCCAATCATTATAATTGGCCCATCTGGACATAACGTGCCTCTAATAAGAAGAATAACAGCACAGGCGGATTGCTGAAGTCATGCTGGATTTGGCTGATTTGCATCATTATAACCTGACACTTCTCACTATTACTCTACTGATGAGCTCATGTCAAACTGTTTCCTGCATCACCTACCTCCACCTACTCTGCACCATTTAATGTGGTATTTTTGAGATTGCAGATTAAACGGGTTCATTTATGATACTTAATTAATGTTTGTTAAATAATAGGCTGTCGGTTCAAAGTTGACAGCAGTTTTATTTGAGTTCCTTTTTATTTACACACTTACATGCCAGTGATGTATCAGAGGGCATCTGGAATTGAGTATTTTGCCCAAGGACAACTACATGCAGACAAAAGGAGCCGCAGGTCACATCACTGACCTTCTGATTAAAGTATCTGATATCTGAAGCTCACATGCACTCTCAGCATCCGTGCACTTGTGCTGATCCAACTTCTTCCAGTTCTTATACGGTAACCAATACTGTGACTTAACCTCCTAGGACCTGGCGTCCACATATGTGGACATCACATTTTTGGTTGTCTAAACCAAAATACTAAATCCTGCTCTACATGGGCCTGATATCCTCTTACGAGGACATTGTACTGCCACTGTTCTATCAAAATGTAAAAAGAATGTCCTCATATGTGGATCTCAAGTTTCCTCAGAAACAGAAATTCGGTAAAAAACAAAATCAGGCCATTCTTTGTTTTTACATTCATCAGGTCCCAATAAGCCCAAATAGCAAAGAGAAATTATGAATGCATGCCATGAACGGGTTCGGGTCCTAGGAGGTTAAGGTATCTTTCGATGTAAAAATACCTTCTTAATAAGTACCAATCTCATTAATAAACCATATCCGCCACATCTTTTGTGCAAGACGACATCTCACTCAAGTTAAACATTGTTATTGCTCCTCACTGTTTTTATTTTTAAAATGTCACGTTAAATAAGAAAAATTTAAAATTAAAATTGATTGTCAAGTGTGGCCTGTTATGTTGTTCCTGATTTGCATCAGTGTGCTTTGACTCTACACGAGAAGTCCTTTGATGTCAGTGCAGTGCATAAATAGACCAGACACCTCTGTAAATGGTGCAGAGACCCCCATCCCTGTAATTTCAGAGACTGATTAGAGATCTTATCTCCTGTGAATTGGCCATTAACATTACAGATGTCCTATGATAGAAATTACTTTGTGACAGCCCAATCTGTTCATAAGAGACTTAAGATCATTATGAAGAGCTTTGTCAAAGTTGTGTATATTCACGCTGTGCTCTTGTGTTCCTTTGTTTTCTGAGTTGGGGTACATCATGGCTGAACCCATTAATCTTCTTGAGCATGGTAATGAATGCAGTCTTGCCAGCCTGTGCTGTTTGTTCTTCAAATAATTATAAGAAGACTACACCTAAAGTTCACAAGGCTTATTAGATATATGATACTGAGTACATAGAAACTGACACTCTTGATGTTACATGAATGTCACATGGAGGTTGACATTTGGCATTTTGTCACAGTGACACGTTTCATTCTGCAGAAAGTGCAGGTGTTTCAGGAGAGTGGCTACAATGGCCACCTTAACCCAGTCAGCTGCTGCAGGAGGACGGTGAACTAAATAGGCTTCAGGCTTCAGGTGCTTGGCTGATCTGTTGTTGAAAGTCAAAACCAACAAAGGTGAGAGGGTTGCAGTAAGTGCAATTGAGTTCAAATCCTTAGCTTAGAATAGAGTTTCAGCATGAATTAATGCCACTGTGCTTGAGGGACTATAATATAAATGGGTTTCTGAGGACTGAAAAGGTCAATGCACAAAATAGTGGGGCAGCTGTGTGATGTTGAAACAACCTAGAGTGGTAATTTCCTGAGAGGCATTGTGCTTAAATGCAATGTGAATGTTCAGATAGTAAACATAATTGTATTGGCAGACATGAAATGACACCTGTGTAACTCTGATGGCTTAAAGGTCCCAAGAAATGAAAAATGTCTTTTCTGTAGTGTTAGCCCGTGGCTGTTGGTCTGTTGTTCTGATGTCTATCATTTGATGCCAAAAACATGGCAGAAATCAATGTTTGATGCATGTTTTGCATCTAAACATTTTTTTCCCCAATAAAATAATCACTCTATTTTTGACTGAGCACAACTTTATTCATATGAATATATAAAACTGGATCTGCGATATAAGCGCTGCCAAGCTGGGATTGGACACAACACTTAAGCATCAGCACTTCCATCGGTAAATGTCATCTTATTTGCCGACAAATCGACGGCATTCAACAAGGCAAATATCAGCTGATCGGATGTTTGGATTAATCTTTATATATCTATTTTGTATATAAAAAAGGGAGACGTCTGAGCCTGTCTGCTCTTTCTCTAGTCAGCAAGCTTAATATTCACACAGTAACATGAACACCTGGGAGCTGCCCAAATGAACCATTATGTTCTGAGTCAATTTTAGACCAATTAGCATCTCTACTGAAGCCAATACTTTGCTCAAGGGCACTTTGGTAACTGAGGAAACTTGTGCTAATTTTTCTTTGCTTTTTAATTTTTTAAAATTAATTTGTAAATTCCCGGCACTCAGGGTGTGGGGGTTGAAATTGTAACATAGCACTAGCAGACGACAATAACTTCCTGGCTCTACATTAATATCATACTGTTTACTTTTATTGGGACACTGTGAGCAACAATGTAACAACTTATTACATTACATGGTTGATGCCATTTTAAACAATTGAATAATTTTAGGAGTGAAGTATAACAAAAAAAAACTGTTTTATGGAGGCTACAGAATAATATATTCACAATTTTAATAAAAATTAGACTGAGAGCTAACATTGTGTGGCTTTTACACCTTTTTGTTGGAAGGTCTTGATTGTCACTCCTTCCATCTAGTCAGTCAGGTTTACAGCCTAGAGCTGACAGCATGAGTAAGTAGTGCCACTAAAACTGTCATTTCAGTGAGAGAAATTACTGCTGTCTGCCAGTTATTGTTGAGAGTTGAGGGTTATTGTCACCTGTGCACACTCCTACACTCCTACACTTTTTCATTTACATTTATTTAATCATGTCGTCACTGATGAATTGCACAGCAATATTTAATATTTCAGTTATTGTTTTAATTTTTAATCAAGATGCATAAAGATCAAGACGTGTAAATAAGAAAAGAAAACATAGTTTAAGAAGACAGGTAATGCAGAAATAGACATGGCAATGACTGTCTTTTCTTCCACAGAATTTTTAGAGACATTGACATTAGACAGTCTGTGATAAAACACCAAACACATTCTTACCATAATGAAGTGAAACAGATTTAGTCATTTACATTTCACTGATAATCCCCATTTTCTGAAATATCACACACTGCAACATTATAGTACTTCCAACCCCATGTTTAAGGAAGAAAGTGAAGAAGAGTTATTTTATCTACTGGAGTATTCAAAAATACATCCATTGCTGTGCAAAAGATTATACAATTCAGATCAGACAAAAAGACTCACCCTTGACATTTATTTTTACACCTGCATAAGTATTTGAATATACTGTAGGTTATCATATATAATATAATGTATGATATTTCCAATGAACTACTGCAAACTATGAAATATGCCACCGCCATACCTGTATGTATGACAGTCCACTTTCCAATGAAAAATCCAAAGCATAATTAAACATAAAACTAAAACATGTTTATTCTTTTTTTAGATTGTGGAAAAACACACACACCAAAGTTTAATGTGATGTTGAATAAACTTGTTTCCCCAAGGCAGAAAATTCACAGCAGACAGGTGTTCCCAGATATTGGCTCTTCTACAGAAGCACAAAGGAAAGGACATGGTTGAGGACTGCAAACCGAGTAGCTGGCCAAGAAAACCAAGCACAGCAGACTAAAGACAGATCAAGCTGACTTCCATTCGAAAATGCCCAGCAGCAACATCAGCTCAGGACTGGCAGGAACCAGTAGGACCCTGGTACGCCCTTACAGCTCACTGAAGCCAAGTGACTCAGATATGCATGAAAACACAAAAACCCATGTGTGGAAAAAATTGAAGCAGGTCCCCAGAATTGAAGAATGAAAATTTGAAATATTTGGCTCTAACAGAAGGCACTTTGCTCACCCAAGTGGTGGTGAGTGCAACAATGAAGTAAGCTGGCTGTCCCATTTCAGGTTTGGTGAGGTAGTTTTTCCACTGCAGTTAGGGACGCTGTGAACACTGAAATAAAAGGATTACATAAAAACAAACATAATGTAGGCTTGTGGGGGGATTCAAGACAAACATACAATCAGAATTATAAAGAACAAAGCCTCAGCTGCCAAAAGAAAACAGAAGAAACAACATAGACAGCAAAATTTAGTTGTTTTCAATAACTTACATGCTCAAAAAAATGTTTTGTCAACTCCCATTTCTTCTTGTTGCATGTTGGAGCTCTACTTGGAACCTTGTTAAGATCCAACCATGCAAAATATGAGTTTTTTTGCAATTTTTCTAGTGATCTTAAACTTTTGATCAGGACTTTATATTCCTTGATTTTTTTTCTGTTGGCATATAATCCTATATTATCCAAGAACATGACTGCTTGCTGACCTCATATCAAATTTGTATGTAGGCTTACCCTGTGTTTAATTACGTTTTTAAATGTGATTTTTACTCTCAAACCCTTAAACAGCAGAGTCTGCAGCTGAGAGAATAAAAACTAAAGATGTTGGAAACAAGTTATGCTCAGAGTTTCTGAAAGTGCCACATTTTCACTGATTCTTTTATTCATAGCTTGTTTTAAGAGCATCATAGATTTTCTGCAGGGGGAGTATGCTTTATATGTAGTATGTAGTTTGATCTCAAGTAGGCTGACTAGTATAATAATTGCTGAAAATCTGAAAATGTTCACATTTAATGATTACAAGACAGATGATCAAGAGCCTGAAATAAGGCTCTCAAAAAAAAGAAGTACAATTAAGCAAAATGTCTAATGTTTCCAATCTGCTGCTGTTAGCTGTACATTACAATTTTTATATCACAAAGGATCTACAAAGCACAAATGTTAGGTTTTCAATAGAAACAGCATTATTTCAAAATGTTATCATCCAAACAACTTAATTCTCATATTTTCCTCTTGTATGGTAATGAGGTTTTCCTCGCAGCCGGAATAGCACTTCACTTTATTGATAAAATTTTAATGACATCTCTGCAAATTTCCCACTTGGCAAAGCAATATAGCAGAATTTATTGGTCCCTGTGGCCAGCCCGTTTTGGCTCTTGGGCCATATATTAGAGCATGATGAACATAAACATGGAGGGTTTTTAAAAATGCTCAACTCTTGTTGAGTACAGACATTCATACTCGCGAGGTCACTTGTCTGGAAAATTTGACCTTACAGTAAGTCAGCTTGATCAAACAAATTATGGGGACAACTTCCATCTTTACATCTAAAAAAATCACGGCACATATAAGAAAAATAAGCCGATTTCCGTTCTCTCACAGAGATGAGTGAGTCCTCGTCTATTTTGTTATGTCTAGTCTCTCTAATGTGATGACCTTAGGTCGTCAGCACAGTTAAATACAGGCAGCCTTGTAATTTTCCCTCACTTCCTCTTCTCTCTTAGGTTAAATTTTCAAACCCTGCCTTTATATGAAAAGTGAAAAGATTACATCAGATTTAGTTACACAGGGTTATAATTTTAACACACATGTTTGAGCTGTTTATTTTGCACAGGAAAAATCTGCTGTACCTTAACACAGATATTTGTTTTTGTTTCAAGTCTTGGTCACAGCCCATTTGCCACTGCTGTGATTTATTCCACAGTCTAATTTCGATTCTTTTATTATCCAGGTTGTTTAAATCACGCTACAAGAGCACACAGAAGGTGGGGGGGAAGCATCAGCAAAGAGAAAGTGAAGAAGAATTCAAAGAGTCTGCAAAAGTGTGAACTGTCTCCTGCCTCAATGAGTTCGTTTATACAAATAAGAGCTCTAAATCTTTAAAATAAATCACAGAGGGGAAAAAAAAATATCTCCTTTAAACTATACTTCTTTTAGCTTTTGTTTTCTAATTTGAGTCGTAGATAATACATCTATGAAAGCTCACTGAGCGTCAGTGTCTCTCACAAGAAACATTTTTATCAAAGAGGAACTGCACTGGTTCACTGATGTGCTTCTCCTTGTTTAATGGCCTTGCATTATAATCACATTAGTGCATTGTCCATCTTGTTAGGAAACTTGCTGTGCGATTTCCAGCAGTATATGTAGATCAGAGCCAAGGGGAGTTAAATGAGAACATTTCATTTTAATCTTATTCTCATTTGCAATGAAATGCTCACTCACTTTTATTGGGATATATACATACTCCAGTCACATAGTGCCCAGAAATAAAAAGCTGTTTGTTATGTCGTAATTATAAAAGCAAAAATATGTGTTGTGTACATTACTTTTAGTCATTAGTTTGTTTGATTTATACAATATTCAAATTTAATATCCGTGTTCTATGTTCATTTGAAGACACATCAAGTGTTTTTGTGTATTTTATTGGTTATTAATATATTTACTTAGATATCAGGTCGTCCATCATTTCTTGTATTGATCACAGTAATAATGATTTATCATTTGGATTCTGGAGTGGATGATGTTGGGACGCAGCATTTATAAAAACAGCTCTAATACACTATATGTCCTTGGTTTATATACTTCAGGCATCTAATTTGCTGGATCTTTCCTTCATGTGTCAAGTCAGATCAAATCTATGAAACTGGCTATTTTGCAGTTAAGTCAGAAAGTGCAGAGGGCAGAATTTGTTGAAATAGATCTTATCAAACAAGCTAACAAGACACTGGGAAAGTTTGCAGCATTCATCTTACTACCCCCGCAGAAGCAGTAACAAATGTCAACCATTGCCACTGCTGCACCATGACCACAAGTAACACAAGATTAAACAACTGTGAAAGTAAACGTGGATTGTTGGAGCTTATTTTCAAGCAGTGAGAGTCTGTATATTGGTGCCTACCAGGGCTTGAAATTAGCACTTACCTTCTATTAATAATAGTGTAATTGTTGGGAGCAGTGTAATTCGCTACCCAACTTGACACGTGACAAATTACCTGTGTTGAATATACCTATGCTCAGTATACTCACCTGAATAAATTCAGTGAATTTAGTCATTCTGTGGAGCCTGACGACTTCACAGCATGCTCACATCACAGTAGCACATTAATATAGAATAATGATAAGACCCACTTTGTAAAAGCTATATCCTCTTATCTGAAATTAAACATCCCTCAAGTCATTCTGAATCAAGAATTTATTGCACTCATGGTGCGAAAATGATTAAATTTATTAGATCTAAAATCGGTGTGATCCTATTGTTATGACCAATGAGAATTTGAGACCCAAAAGCAGATTTAGGCTAAGAAAAGTACTTTAACAAGGTTTGCAGGATAATAATATGAAGCTAACTTAAGTGCTAGTGTTGGTAGGGTGACGATGAGAAGCATGCTGCGTGCAGCTCTGTGACGAGTAAGGAGAGCTGGCATGGCTGATGAGGCAAGCTTGGCTGAAGCAGAGTTGCAGGCGGAGAGGAAGAGTAGGAACCTGAAGCACAGATGCAGAACTAGGAAGCCTGAGAGAATCTACTAGCCAAGTAGAGTGAGCAGCGACTGAAAAACTGCGATCTAAATACCGTTTGCTGATGGGATGAGGAATGAGGAAGAACAGGCAATTTGGCAGAGGCAATGAGGACCAAGCGTATTGGCTGATGCAATCTGAAGGAGGTGTCACACCCAAACACAAAACAAACAAAAGACACAAAAGCTGAAACCATATAGAGCAGGCACTAAGCAAATGCAAGAAATAGGGGACAAAACTAACAGCATGGCCTAAGCAGTGAGACTTAGAAGAATAATGCCAGAGTTATTGAGCCTATTGCTCATCTCAAAGAGAAATGGCTTTCTTTCCTCCACAGATATTTTGGTTCTATTGTCTGCATCAGAGGCTTTGATCTTAGATGTACTTACCTAATATCTCCCAGTGCCTACTCAATGCATTTAAATGTTTATATAATTTGGATTTAGTCGTAGGTACTTGCAGTATTCCAGTATGAACACAAAAAGAGCTCGACTGCTCTATTTCTATTTGGCTCTGCGTTTTACCTGCTAACGAAGAAAAAAATATATCGGTGGATTAGATGATGAAAGATTGGGTTCCTTGATTTTCTTGCAGTCTGTCTGTCTTTCTGTCTGTCCTCCCATCCATAAATAAGCTGGAACATTGTAAGAGCAGCACATAATCACCACATTGTGCTCTTCAGTCCACCTACACTTTTTTTTTTTTATATAAAGACTGCTGCCAGGAGCCAAAATATAAAACTATTCTGTTCAGAGAGCTGACAGACGCGACAAAGATGTCAGAATCGAAGCTCCTTAGTGACTGACGTGGTGACCTGAAACAGTGAATTAACAGTAAATTGGTCCTGTTTTTGGAGACCTAACTTTAATACGATGGATCGATAACTGCAGAGGTCCCAACTCTCAGTGTTATTGTTAATTACCACTACCAGTGTGCTGGACAGGGCTGTGCTTAGATATATCACTTGCTGAAGTCACGATGCACTCTGCAATGCATCTTGTTTAAATGCAGCACAGCATTTGATCTGTAACTCTGCTTAATGGTTTTAAACTTCATATAATTGCGCTTGTCAGAGTAAAAACTAGCCACTGTCCCCCATAATAATTATTTCTCGCAATTACCATAAACAGTTGTGAAATAAAATATGTGTATTTTGATCTGTGTTAAACTGGAGAAAATTTTCCAGTGTTAAGTGGAGTTTAGGGGTTCCTCTCATTTTCTACAGACTCCAATCTTCCCTCTTGATCACAGCTGGAGTGAAGGTGAAGTACTTTTTGTGTTTTAATTCCCTTTTGTGCCATGTAGAGTCTGGATACCTGTCAGAATGAACAGAGCAGGTGATGAGAAAAATGTCCTTTTGTGTGACAGTGTTTGATTTTTTTGGGATGATTTTCTTTGTTATATATTTTAAAAGCAGGATGCATAGAGGTCATTTAAACCTGAACATTGTATTCTGATTTTGGAAGGACATGTTACTAAACTAAAATATTAGGAGGGTTGTGAACAAGACTAAAGCATGTTACATATAGCACAACAAAGCACACATGTCAGAACAAGTATTTTGTACATTGTATCATCTTTTAGGAGGTCCTCACTGGGGAAAATCATGGCTTTGACTCTGATGACTACTGGCAATGTATACCCTGCTCCTAATTTAAATTTTTAATAAGATGTCTCTTTGTGAATCATAGCATGGGCAAAGAATCCAAGAGCCATCCTTATTTGTACCTTAGTTTGTAATTTTCCATTTTAAATAACGGATTAAGTGTACATCTTTTTTCATGTCTTTCACTTCAACAAACACCTGCAGCAGTTATAATCAGAAGTTAAAACCATTGTTGATTATATTTTTTTTTATTATTTTCATCGATCTCCCAGATCTGTGCACTGCTTTTAATACATCTGTAGAAATTGTAGTATTAGAGGCATAATGGGAACAACCAGCAGATCGGAC
>VOQK01011971.1:12732-28651 GCA_015052645.1 Benitochromis conjunctus
TTTCCAAGTAAGAGCTCTTGAGGTATTTCGTCGTCATCTGGCACAGAGTTACAATGTTACTATTTTTCAATGCAACACTTCGATAAACGTCAGAGTTTGAAAACAGCAGAGTACATCATAACTACCTGCAGAAGTGAGGTCCACGTCTTCGAGATTCTCAAGAATGCTGTCAATATTCGATGCAAATCTCTTAAATGTGGAGGAGTCCATCATCTCTGTTAGATTAACGTCATTGAGAACTGATTAATACAAATCCGTTGTGTTTTAATACAATTAATTATGAATTAATTATTAAAGAATTCAAAGTGGCAGGTCGATACCCTCTGATGTCAACTTGGAATCATAAATCTTCCTGTTTTTCTGTTTCTCCTTTTTCTTCTGCTTTCTGGCAACTAAACACACACACACACACACACAATAGTAGCTAAATCAGCAGCAGCAGCAGCAGCAGCAACAACTAACCCTCAAGCCATCAACACAGAAAGAAATTGATGTCGTATTCCACACACCCCAGGGACTGGAATGACCAATCATTTCAAGTAACGATAATCCGAATGACGGGACAGCTGTAATCTAATCAAAAAGTGAAAGCACGGGCTTCACTGGCCACCACATCATTTGATTATCCACTTATCCACTGGTAAGCATATGCAAAAAAAAAAAAATCTCACCATCACTCAGGCTCGGTGGGGGAGAGCCTTCGTCTGAATCTTCATCTCTCCAGTCGCGCTGACGGCTACCAGACCCTCGGCGAGCGTTATGAAAACCTCCACTTCGACGGTGTTCTCCAGAACCTCTTCTCTCTTCATGCTTCCACGTCTTATCGTGGTCTTTCTTTTTCTTTTTCCTTGCATCTAAAACAACAACAACAGAGAAAGTACACGTTGAAACAGCATCTGCATTGCAAATTACTGCTTTACATTACATACAATTAGCTCTATAATTTATAATTAGGTCTCATTTTTAGGACAAAGATACATTTTTGTCATTTTTCTTCTTCACACCAACACTGATGACTTGAACTCAAACAGTCAAGGTGCGACTGAAGTGCACATTTTGAGCTTTAATCCAAAGGGTTTGGCAAACGTATTGCATTAACTCCATTGTCAAAAGTTATTGGACAAACTAACACAAATTTAAAAATAAGGATTGTTTTTAACACTTGGATGAAAAGACACTAGTGTCTAAAGCCCAGAGTTTTTATTGTCTCTCTGGCAGGTTTTGTTTTTCCCACCTAATGATGGAGTCTTTCTCTCATAATTCTTAGGACCTCATGCTAAGTTCCAATTAAAAGCTACCAAATTCAAGTGAAGCACTTGGAAGTTAGACATTTTATCTGATTCATTTGTCATTAAAGAACAAGGGAACTGGCTTCTTATGGCCATGAACCTGCTTTTCATTCAACTGTCCGCTTGCTTTTGAGCCTCTGAAAATGGGGGAGTATGTATAAAAATGGCCATAATTCCTAAAAAGTAAATACGTATAAGGAAATTCCATCAGAAGTATAGACAGTATAGCACTTTTGGTAGATTTTACAGAATTCCCATGTGCTCTTCCAAAAACTTTTTAAAATGTTTAAGGCCTAAAGATATCACTAATTTAACTGTAATTGAGATTAAACATGCCTCAATAGTGGCCTGGCCAAGAGGGCAGCAGACACTTTAACAATATCAAACAAAACCAGACAGAAAAGTGACTGTAACACACTACAAAAGGATGAACACAATTGCCAGAACACACGCAATAAAAGCTTAAGGTCAAAACAGGTACAATTTCAATTAAAATTCAGTGCAGCTAAGAGCAAGCACATCCACCAAGAATATAATTTTCTCAGTCTTTTAAAACTGACTTGAACTGAACCATAGCAACAGGTTCTGACTATTTCAGGTCCTTGTTCAGATTATTCCTAGAAAAAATGAGCAGCATTTTTAGAAGCGACTGTGAGAGCAGAGGCGATAGATGACTTCAGCTTTTACACGATCGAGAACCTGAGATTATAAAGGGCACCGATACTCACGCTCATTGTCAGAGTCTCCATCGTCATCCTTGTCTTGGTCGTCATCCGAGGCCAACTCAGCATATTTGGATCTCTTGCTAATCATACTGTGGCTTCGCTTGTTTGTCCTCTCACAAAATGACCAGTTCCTGGATCTCGAGCCGTGTGCGTTCCTGCTTTCCTTAATTATCTTTTTCACCTCGTCAACGCTGAGTTTTTGAACCACGACAATAGGTTTAGCTCCTTTGTTCAAGTTATCTACCAATGAGACTCTCTCCAGCCTTACTCGCGGTTCACTCCAGCCTTCTACCAGTTTATTTGGGGGATCTTTATCTTTTCCATCTCGTTTCAATTTAGGAATCACAAAGTTCTTCAGGCTCCCTGACTTGGCACCCAGCAGGTACGAGGGGAATTCGCTGGGTTTGGCCTCAAAGGACTGACGTTTGTCTCCAGCTTGGCACTTAATGTTGCCATCCTCGCTTGTCTTTTGGTCCTTATTTTGGGGATTTTTAAGGCTCGAATTGCCTGTCCTCTGTCGACCATTGGGGTCAGCTGATTTTTTGCTTCCATCATGCTTTACTCTGGTGCTGTCAGGTTTAGTATGCGGGTCAGGTAAGTTTCGACTGCAGTTTTCTCTTAACATCTTTTGTTTCCTGTCCCTGTCCTTGGCTTTGTCTCTCTCTTTCTCTTTTTCTATGTGTTTTTCTTTGTCCCTGTCTCTCTCTTTCTCTTTTTCTATGTTTCTCTCTTTGTCCCTGTCTCTTGCTCTATCTCTATCCTTGTGTCTTTCTCTGTCCTTATCTCTGTCTCTATCCCTGCCTTTGTCTTCTCCATGTCTGGAACGCTCTGTCTTTCTCATGTTTTTTGGGGTCTCGGGTCGGTTTTCAAGCATTCGGTGGCTATTGTGATTCTTTTCCTCTTTGTGGCGTGACTTTGAATGCTTGTCATGTTTCTGCCGTGAGGGGTCTGGCCTTCTGTCATCTGATGGTCCCTTGCTGCTGTCACTTTTGTCGTCATGTCTGTGTTTTGATTCACGCCGGCTTTCCTGCTTCTGTTTATACATTTCCGGTTGTCCATCTGAGACAGACTTCTGGAGAGTGTCAGCATGCTGCTTGATGATCCCAGATCTGTCATCACCAACCCTTTTGACCTTTCCATCGGGGTTTGACTTCAGGCGACGTAGGTGATCCTCACACAATGGCTGTGATTCCAAGACCACTACAGGCTGTCCTATTACTCTGCCTGCTTGCTGTAGATCAATACTGACCATCAAAGCAGGCCGACTGGCACCATTACTTGCAGCATTCGTCTTCTTGGGCGTCATCTTGCTGACACTGTTGCCCCCATGAATGGCAGGCCCATCATTTGACTCTGTCCCGGGTTCCTGGGGATACGAGTCTTGTTTCCGTTTCTTCAGCGGCTTGTCTGCAAGAAAAGAACACTGCAACTTAGCCCCTCCACACCAACAACCTCACAGATGAGAAAAACATGCTAAGAAGCACAGGGGAAAAGCAAACATAGATTTTCACCTTTGTCCTGAACTTCTTTAGACCATCGTTCTCTGTCACTGGCTGACTCGCGTTCTATCCTCTCAATCTCTGCAAGTGTGTCTATCTCTGTATCATCAAAGGAAACTCTGCCAGTGACTCCAGTTTCAATGGTATTTGACCGCACAGCAGCCTGTTGACAGTTTGCTTGATCTTCAGCTCCTAATTTGTTTGGAACGTCCTGGGCAGGTTTTGATAACTGATTATTATTATTTATCATAACTGTTTCATGGTCCAGTTCCATATGTGCCTCAGGGGGAAGCTCTTCAGACTGATCCATGTCTTGAACCTTTACTCTGGACAGTTTCAAGGTCAGCTTGGTCGAGTCTTTCGGCGAACTAACTATATCGTACAAGGCATTTTTTTCCATCGGATCACTTTCTTCTTTGCTCCTCTCCTTATGTTTCTTTTTGCGATCAGACGAGGTGAGGAGTTGGTCAGGTGGGGCACCTCGTGTCACATCGGCTGGAGGCGACTGCATTATGAGAGAAGGCCTAGACCCTGCATAAACACAAAGTATTTGATGGAATTGTGAACACCACATATTTAAGCAAAAGTGATTTCTGTAACGGTGTATTAGTTTTTTTTGAAGACACAAAAACAAAGAATTAACTTGCTAAGGCAGCATACTTTGCACAGTATCTTCACTCCCAGCTGGAGAACATGCCAACTGTGGTGATCTCACTGAAAATGCTGCAGCCTTCATCGTAGAATCATGCTCCTATTGAAACACAAGACATTCCTTATTATTTTAACAGTCAGCAGATGTAGGAGTCACCAGACACAATACAATATTATTCTGATTTTATATATTCTGGGATATCCTGAGTATTGCAATAACACATATTGTGGTTTATCACGTTTTTTTCAACTGCAAATGACATCCTCAAAGTTAACCTTTGTCAATACCTGCTTTATCCAAAAATGTATCTTACTTCAGTTGTAACAAACTGAGATTGTTGAACACACACTGTCATAAATGCTGCCATAAGATGGGCTCAGTCTGCTATCAATCTGCGAATGAATGGGATCAAGTCAGCTGTCCTATTTTACTCATTAGTTGACCCATTAGCTTGCTCTGAATTAGGCGGTAGCGTTGTCAAGCTAAGTGTGTCCAGTGTTGGGTACTTTTTTGGTTGAGCTGATTTAATCGAAGTTTGCTTGGCTAACATTATCTCACAAAGGTGGTACATGAGATGAGCCGTCTTGTTTAAAGTATTTCCGGAGTATTTTAATTTATTAAATCAAATATCAATATTTGGTTGAGGTCCAGCTCATGATATCTTGAATTTCCACATTACCTCATTTCCCAGTCTGTGAGCCACGTTCATGTAGTCGTCATCTGAGCCCAGTCTCGCATTGTGATTCGATAAATCAGTTGATAGCTGTCCAGAAACTTTGCTGTCATGAATATTTCTCAAGCTACTCGTAACTGAAAGGAAAACAAAATTAAAATTCTAGTTAGATTTTTGCTCATTTTCTCACCACTTAAAGGTGTACAGAAGTTAATAATGTTGTTAAGGTTCAGTTAAGTAATGCATACAACCAGCTAGGTCTATCCAAGTCACCATGTGCACTGTTACTGGTTGCTGAAGTACACAAATGCACATAAAACTTATCAAAGGTTTGCTATTTGCTGTCGCTACTAAAAGCAATTTGACATGCAGCTTATGTGATACTTTTCTCTTGTCCAAACATTACACTCACCTTGCTGAGCGTGTTGGTGTTGAGAATAACTGGGTGGATTGTACTGCATGTAGTCCGCAGGACTCTGGGGGGTGTAGGGACTAGGTATAGGGCTGTTCTGCTGGGGTACAAAGCGAGGACCTGAACCAGACTGCGGTGATGTAAAGCATCTGCGGATGAGGAAAGTAAAGGAAAAGAAGTCTTAGCAGGGGAATACATGCCTCTGCTTTTCATTATCAGACAATACGGTGGCACTGCTTTACCCAGAGGGACTCTGAGGGACAGTGGTTTGCTGATAGTTTGAGGCTGGACTCCCATGGACCTGATTCTGAGTAATCTTATACTGCTGCACTATTGGCTGCTGCATTACACCTATGAGATAAAGACAAAACATTTTTTTTAGACACATAACAAACAAGAAGCTTGGCATGTGCATTTCTCCAGCTAAACCAAGCCTGCCTGAGTAGGAATACCAGGTTCACTATATTAAACTATAAAGCAGGTTATTTTTCTCATTCCAGGATATTAAGTCTATAATAAGTAATTAACAAATAAGTATTTTATAAATTATCCTGGTCCTGTTTAAAAATAATAACATACATTTTCTCTACCACTGAGACATGAGAAATAAAACTGTAACATTAAATACCCAGGATGGAAAATTGTGTTAAATAGTGCAATAAAGACAATATTTCAGATGCAAAATAAAGTGAACACTTAATGCAACAGGCCTACTACAATGTTACCCATCCTTTTCCATTAACCATGCAGGAAAGGTGCCCATTCCAGTCTGTGGTCATTTTGAGGGCATGTTTAGCGATGGTGGTTGCATTACACAAAACATGGTTTCACAATCCTAATAGTGGGGTAATCGTGTTATAATGCAAGTTTGTTTACAATGTCAGAGCGTTTGGTGCTAAACTGCAGGAGCAGCATTAGATTTTCAAGTAATGAAAATAAAATCGGACAAAGTGAATTTAAGAGTGACGAAGAAAGAGGTAAGTATGGAGAGTAAACCAAGGCCATGTACGTGCATTATCATGCATTAGTATTAAATGATGCTTGACTCCACATTTTTACAGGCTGTGAGTGTGGTCATTACCACAAACACTTGTTTCCTTTTTCTTGTTTTCATTTTGCATTTGCCACTGTCCTCAATAACGATGCCTTAAAGTTTGCTTACTATATTTAATATTATTATAATATTATTAATAATTGCTACAATTACTACCTGTGGCTGCAAGATATTGCAGCTGTTCATATAACAATAAAGCTTTCCTGAGCTAAAGCCAAAGACAAATATGAAACTGTCTATGGCAATGAGCAATCTAGCCGATGACAACAAAACAAACAGAGCTAGGCTGTTTCTCACTCTGGCTGTAAATTTTTTTGACAGATGCTATTTATTATTAATTCCAGAGACCCGAATTATACTAGCGTGAATAAACATCAACAGTTATTTTTTTAACCTAATGAAGACATCAAACAAACAGTGTTCTTTTTTTTTTTTATTTTAATTATCCGAGTTTATGACCAATATGAAGACAGATTTAAAAGGCTATTTCACACAAGTGCCAACGAAGAGCTTAACCTCTAATGGGAAGCCAGATTTTGAGACATTTGTCTACCAGATTTTTACAGCTACCCCAATCCACTAGAAACAAATGAAAAAATAAAAATTCCTTACTTTAAATAATCAACAGACCTGGATGGAAGAAACAGCCTCTGTAAAAAACTAATTAAAGGATGTGCTGAACAATAAAATTGTATAAAAGGTATTTTTTGTCCTACAGCTTAGACCTTTGATGTAGCTTCACTTGACAAGCTAAAGATTCCTGGTTTGACCCCTGGAGGAGACACAAAAACTTATGAGGTTTGCGTCCAGCATTAAAAAAATATAAAATAAAATCTGCCAAATTAAACATGCGGCGCTACCCACTGTGGTAACCCCTTGTGAATAAGGGAACATAGCTTCATTTAAAGACTAGGAGTTAAAAGAGACAGGATCTATCCAAACAACTAGGTGAAGACGCCTTGTGACTGCTGAAAAACTGATTTAAGACAATTAGTTTCTGCACGCTGAATGCAATTAACTAGCAAGCTGCCCACCAAAACAAAGAATAACCCTGTTATACACAAGTATCTGTAGTTAGCGTTAGCATTTGTCCTCACCTTTTGTGTTAAAACAACGTAACAGCCAATGCTCGCCCATTAAAACTAAACCTACATTTACACAAACGTTAGCAACACACTTGCCAGTGGTTTCCATATTTGTCCTGTCACTCCCTAGTACGCCTTACAAGGGAGGGGGAAAAAAAAAAAAAAACCATCAATGACAGCTCAGTTCTTGTAAAAAGCGCCATGCAATCCAGCAGTAATAGTGTGAATAGTTGCACTTTCGTCTAACAGGCTAAAATGCTTATTCTGTATTGTGTGATGATTCCACAGTTTCCTCCTGTGGTGACAATGACTGCAGTGTGGGAATCACACAGGGTGAAACAAAGCCTAAGTAGCACATCCGGCAAAAGATATGCTCAGGTGAATAATTAAGCTAAACTAAGGTACCCGCAGAGAGAAAGCATGCAGCAAGATCAACTGCAGAGTCAACAGCAATGTCTCAGTGTCTCCTCCTTACCACCCAGAACCTTGTGCTGGGTTTGCATACTTTTGTCCCTGAAGATTTTGGGATTCCTGGACAGCAAAGTTTGTAGGAGCATTGGCATGTCGCCCTCGGGTTCATCGTTGCCCAAGTTGTCCTTCAGCTCTCTGGAAAACAAACAGAAGAACAATCCATGTTACAGGCAAGAGCTACCTATTCCCAAAAGCCAGCTACTGTAATGTGCTCACTGACATTAAAATGGCAATACCCAACTACAGTGCTGAGCTAAACAGTCATTACTCTGAAATAACACACTGTCAGGGCAATAGTTTCTGAGCAATTCCAAAATAATTTAAGAGTTTTTAAAAAAAGTACTGCAGCGAGGAAAGATCAGCGAGTGATACTTACATGTGTTCGGTGGAAACCTGGTTAAGGCTATGCGCCAGCTGAGTCACTAGACTCTCGTCTCGACACACCAGCAGGCTGCTGACCTCTTCTGAGATCCTTCCATTGTAGAGGAGGCTCTTAGCAGTGGTGGCAGGTAGGGGAGAAGGCAAAGGAAGCTGGTTCAACACTGAAAGGAGAGTTAAAAGAAAATCACGACATAACACTGTACAGGGAAACGCCTGCAAGGACACCCTTGCAGAAGTAATGTCAGTAACACTTTGTTTGGCAATGTACTATTTCAATTTGCAGCACCAATCTAATCTGGATAAACAATCCTAAGGTTTCAGAATATGTACTTAAATGCAATAATGCACACAATATATTTTACATGTTTTTTTTTTCTCATTTCTGAAACTGATATGGGATATATAAATCTATAACCACTGAAATCACAATAACTAGTATTCAGGTGTTCATATAACTACGTGCCCAGTTAATTTCAGCCTGCTTGGCATTCAAGTAATCACTAGTCTTGCCTCATTTTAGTCTGAAAGCTAGTGTTTAAGCTGTGATGATGTTGCACTTACAGTCTGTTAGGCTAGCAATTCCAGCAAGAGTAGTGATGGGAACATGAGGCATGTCACCATTCATGCTGAAGATGAGGTCAAGAGGTCGTGTCAATGCACAGGTTGGTCAATATCACCAATCGTCCTATATGTCACATCTCCAAAGTGCTGCAAAAGACAGAAAAAAGTGGCAACAGGATTGGATTATATTAAGAAAGGGCCATTATTTTACAGACAGCTATAGTGTATTTGCTCGGGGATGGGGATTGGAAATGGTGTGAGCTCACGAGTGGGCATTATTATGGTGCCTGAAACTGAATCTCTGAGGTACACGATTCATACAGGCCCCGCAACAAGCCTGGGCATGGCTTTATCAGTTATTGATTTAAGGCTTTGTTGGAAATGCCACCTTGTTCCCCGGCACCATTTCCCCTCATATACATACACAACTTCACGATATGCAATCCAGTTGTGAAATTTCAACCTGCTCCAAATCGAAAATACAGTGAGAGCAGAAACACACCGGCAATCAACTACTTTAGCTCTCAAACGCACGTCGTGCACTGGCAGGTAGACTCGAGTGGTGACAGCTCTCATTTAATCACTCATTTTAAAAAAACAATAAAGTGACACCGATTGTGTTTCTGTGTGTTGTTTTTATGTCTCTGGCCTCTTGAGCTTGCTTGTCCGTGTTTATACTTTCAGTTTCGCCGACGGAACATACTAAACAAAACCCAAACGCGATTTAAAAAAGAAAAAGCCACTGTTAGCTAATTATGTCTCAAAATTCTTCTTTTGTTTCAGAGCCAGTTAAGATTCCCGGGACTGCCCGGAAACATAACAGAGACATTAGCTCGTCTTGACAACACTTATAACTACATTAATACTCTGTTGTTATTATTTTAGTTGTTTCATACCCTTGCTATGAGGAAGAGCGGAGCGACGACGTCTGTGAAAGTGACAAAAATGAACTCGCGGTTAGCCGGCTAGCAACAACTGAAGATGTAGCTAATGTATGCTAACTGGCTAGGTGTAGCCTTATCTGTAACTTGCATTAGCTAGCATCACCGGGAGTGCATCAAACCCGGTTAGCCGTGTGCTGCTTATTCGATATCGCTCTTTTCAACGCACGGGTCGCGTATCGCTTTAGATTAACACTTCGCACTTGCTGTGGCCTTCATCGTCGCATCTCCAGCTCTGAAAGTGGACCTCGGACTTGCCTAAGGAAGCGTAACCCCGACCCGACGCCAAGGAGGCAGGGGTACAAAGCACAGACCCCCCATCACAAATCAGAATTACCCCCTCGGCTGATTTCGGTAACGGCTCCCGGTGGCTGTCTGACAGCGGAAAAAGCGCAGAGTGGTAAACAATCTGCCCGAAAAGAGGCTGTAACAGTTGAACCTAGCTTATTTACCTCTGGATGTGATGAGAAAGAGAAGTGGTTCTGGTGGATAGGAGGAGGAGGGGGAGGAGCAGGAGTAGGATGGCAGCTGGAGCAGGAGAAGAGTCTCTAGCTCCCTCTCCGTCCCACTGTTCAAACAGCTCCCTCGGAGCTGACACATAATCCCTGCCTTGCTTTTCTTTTTTTTTAGCCCTTCTTTCTCACGGCGGACATATCTGCTGGGAGGAGAGAGCAGCTTGATTAGAGGCGATGCTAACGAGTACCAGGTCATTTTTCAGGACAAAAAAAAAAGGCTGATGGAGGGGGAAATGGGGAAATCCACAATTTACCCCCTACATCTCCTTCAAAATGCAGATCAGAGGGACCCTTAAGAAAAAGCCTTAAAATAACGCACTGTGTAACTTCTGTTTAATTCTTGCTATCATAGAGCTTGTGGTTTATACACATATTTATACCCTGTTATAATAATAATAATGTCTAAAGATTTTTTAAGCTTTCCCACATTATGCTGCACTTGTTTAAATTAAATGTTGTGGTTTCCTAATTACATTTTGTTTTTATTATATTCAAGAGTGAACACAAAGCAGTCAATCAGCTGACAGCTTCCCACTAAAAACTTAATCACAGTTTGCCCAGAGCTACAAAATTCACTGGCCCCTCTTTAAAAATTTCTCACATGACCCCAACTAATTAGTACTGTAGCGGTTTGGGGACACGTGAGTATATTCAAACATTTATTCACACTACATAATAGGCCAGCAGTAAACCATTTAGCTTCGGTTTGAGACACATTAAGATTTAGTGTCATAAACAGGATTTGGTCTCCCTCTTGTGGAGGGAAAGTCAAGTTATTCCAGACTAAAGCAAACAGCTTGTCCTAGTCACTCCCCCCCAATCTCTCTGTCTCGCTCTAAAACTATCAACAGTTTCTGTTTTCATTTCCTGAGACAAAAAATAAATAAGATCCCTCTAGCAACAGTTTGACTTATGAAAACAAACCAAAAACGGTAACAACTACTTTACAATCGAGAATGAGCCAGTGGAACAAGTCCTCTTTTATTTCCCATCTTCTTTTCAGTAAAATTAAAAAAAAAGAAGATCATGGTTTTACAAGACACTTAACTATCCACCCATCTATTCTATTCCCCTCTAGGGACAGGTTGCCAGTCAAACAACCATTCACACTTACATTTGCATCTATACAGGCAATTTAGGATCATCATGTAGCCTAACCCCACTTTGGACTGTGGGAGGAAGCCAGAATACCCAGAGAGAACCCACGCAGACAGAAAGAAAGTAGAAAACACAGAAAGCATTTAGCCCACAGTTTACCTCAGTTTAATCATATCTCTTAAAAGATTTTCTTTTTAGATTTAAACTGTGAATGTTTTTTTTTTTAGCCAACCATCATTTCTTTGTATTTTGTTAGGAAAATCTGATATATGTTCACCAGTTTATTAAACATACATACATTAGGCAAAATTCATTCATTATTTCATCAGTTTTGACAGGATCTCCATCACCACTGGCCAAAATGCAGACCCAAACCTTGACAGAGCCTCCACTGTGTTTTACAGATGGCTGCAGACACTCACTATTGTACCGCTCTCCTGACCTCCTCCTTACATATTGATGAGTGTTTGATCCAAATGTGAAACCTTTAGATTCATCACCCCATCAGACATGATGCCACTGATTTTTCAGTGCAGTTCTTGTGTAATTTGACATACTTCAGCCTTTTCTCCCTACCTTGCTTCTTGAATGGCTTCTTGACAGCCACCCTTCGCCTGAGACCATTTCTGATGAGGTTTCAGTGAACAGTAGATGGGTCAACTGAAGGACCAGATACATCTCTCAGGTCCTGTCTTAAATCTTTGCTGGCTTTTTCCCATTTCTCAAGGACATAACTTTCAAATACTGCTCATCTGCTGTAGATAGCTTTTCAGGCCAGCACTTCTTTATTTGTCCTGCACACCACACTGAGATATGCCAAGTTTTTAGCTAAGAACTCTTTGGGAATCCCCTTACTGGTGTAAAAATACTGTTTTGTGACACGATGTGACACGGTGTGACAGCCTGTTATCTTTGGTGGGGGTTTTTTAATGTATTTTTTAGATTCAGCTGAAGAAATGAGAACAAGTTATGTGCTTTTGTGACAGGCTGCAAGTAAAAAAAAAAAAGTGTACAAAAAGGTACAATTTAAAACTGGTTGACTGTAATATGTGAACACAAAATTGAAAAAAACTTAGGTGCCTTTTTTTACACTTGAATGATTTATAGCTTAAAGAAGAAAAAAACATTCCTATTTATATTGTTATGTACAAGGACTATACTTAGATGAATCAAAAGACCTTCAGAAAACTGGAGAACTATTCTTTAAGAGTACTTCTTTGAATATCACAAAAAGTCTGGAAGCAAAACATTAAAAAGCAAAACAAAGAGTGATAGCTCAAGACTTTTGCACAGTATCGTATCTTTGCGCACTACAGCAGATGAACAACTTACACGAGTAGAACTAGTAATAAACTCTAAGTTTTGTTTTGTTTAGGAGCTGAGATAATCCAGGGAAATCCTCCTCACAAATCTAAAACAGCGATACTGTGATCAGAAAGGTTTACGTTTGTTGTTTGTTTGTTAGGCTTTATGAAGGTAATAATTCAAATAACTGTTTAAGTTTATAGTATTTATTGAAATTCTTATATAACATTGTGGTAATTTTAACATATTTTACATTTTATGATAAAGGCATAATATCATTGAGATACTTAGCCTGATATTGTATTGAATTTTTGTATTCCTCTCCCTAGATCTATATAATTTCATTAGGAAATCAATAACAATAAAGTTGTTATACGCACACAAACACACACAGTCATATGAAAGGCCAGCAGCTGACGCCTGTAGTTTCACGAGTGGATAATAACGTTGCCTTCAGGGCCGTAGGGTTTCACGGTAATTACTCCGCTTCAATGGGTTTAACCATGAGTCTCTAACCCGTGACGGTCATGAGGGGTTTTTGCCCCTTTCTGCTCTCCAGCACATTGAGGTAAGTTATTTGAGCAGTGAAGAAACACAGTGCTCCGTGGACCCAATCTTTCTGCGAAGGCAAGCCAACCAGAAGAGCTGCTTTCTGAAACCTTTCTCTCAAACCTGGTAAGGTAGCCGGTTTTTCTGTTTGTCTTACTTTTCTATAAAAAGAAGGCCAGTTAAAGGCATGTGGAGCATTGTGCTTTAATGAAAGGCTTAATTTGACATGACTTTAATGTTAATTAAGGAAATGTTCATTTAGAGGCTCATTTTAGTGGTTCATTTCACTGCACAGATGTAGGATACTCAAAGGCAACCTAAGTGGCAGTCGATTTCCATTATATCTATATAATATATATGTGATTTGTATTGATGTGCTCTTAAAGACTATGAGATAGCATCACTCAACACAAAGACAGAGAGAAGAGACAGATAGAAGAGACGCAGCCAAGTCCGGCATATGCACTGATTAGTGTGTGGACCGAGATACAGAGTGGAAAAAGCAAGCGATCCAAACTTTGGAATCCCTACACAGTTATAATTTTGTGTTATTTTCATAGTTTTAAAGGTTGTATCAAGAAATACTGGCTTTACATTACAGGCTATTAAAGAGTGAGAACTACCTAAACTTGATCTTAACCTAACAAGGTAAGGTGCAATATAATGTTTCCACTTAAAAACTTTGCAGCCTGGGTAGATAATAATGATTTCACAGTGCAGAGCTGGGCTTCATGATGTTTAACTGTTTCCAGACTATTTGTTTGCCAGTTTATGGACCTCCATCTGCAATAATATCAAAGTGACATCTCACATCATAGCCCAGTATCAATTATTATATGGCTATATAGGCTACAATGGGTTTAAATAGTCAATCATGTGGGCGTATTGTCTATTTCTTGCTTATAAAATGATCTCTTGTTGACTTTCAGCTTAATGTTGTGTAATCGTACACACGGCATGCCTCGTGGGGACTTCAACGTTTATTTTGCCAGCAACAGGCGAGGAAACGTCAGAGCTGAGGAGTATGTGTCTATTGTTATCTTAAAATCATTGCTATCAAGCTACTGCCATGCCCAAATTTTTCTTGTTGTGAACACTGTAAAACCCATGTGCAAAGTAAAGCTTTTCTCAATTTAAATTGCCTTGTGGACCACAGGGCAGTGGGCATAGCTCTGCTGGTTGTCATCCTTGCAGCGCTTCTCATCCTGGGCTGCTGGTACTTCAAGAAAAGGAGTGGCTACAAACTTATCAGAGTGAGACCATCACACTTTATAAGCAATTTATGTTATTCTGATTTGTTGTTGGTGAACATCTCTAAAATTTCAAAATGAAAATTCAGTTCACCCTATTTCAAAGAGCATCATATGTTCAGTTTGTACCCACGTTTTCCCAGCCTGTATCACTATGTTCTCATTTTGTTTCCCCACAAAACCTCATACACCTTTCTGTATGAACTTGCAGAGCCCCAGATCAGGCTCATCAGGTTATACAGGAAGCCAGTACTCGGAGGCAGGATCTCCAGCAGAAAACAAGATGGCTCTTACTGATTTTGGCAGCTTCCAATCCGTGGTGAGGGAATTACTTTAGGAATAATAGGCACATATATAAGCTATAATAAAGTCTCTACCTTTATACCTCCAATCACCAATCAGTAGGTATAAAATAAAAATTTTGTCAGAGCTCTGAAACATGATGTAGAGCACGTGAAAGCCAAAGCAGTGGATGCCTGAAGCAGGGATTATGTCAGCAGACTGGAGGGAGGTAATAATGTTTAATGCCCAGGGGAGATGTGTGTATGGTGGAAAAGTGAAAGGAGGATCAGAGGAGCACTCTTTCAAATATCATGCACAATCCCATGTGTGAAAAATTGACATTTTGCATTTGTTGTAATGACACACCGCTAGGGAAATAAACTTTGGCATCACTTTTTAATGCTGCATAAACATAACTGTAGCTTTCATTTTTTTGTTGTTCCACTTATCTCCAGGTTCCTAATGCACCTCCAGCCTATGAGAAGATTTCCTCAGGGCCATTGCCTCCTCCCTATTCCCCCTGAAGCACTGTGGCTGAAGATGGAAGAGGCGAAGGAAGACAATGAAGAAGGACCTCCAAGCTCCCCTTGCTGTTTGAAAATATATAATCTTATGTCCCTAGCAATATAGCGCATTGTAGCTAAATTTAGGTGAAACTACTGTATCTCTCACTTTGTAAAATTAAAAACTACACGAATGAACAACTTAAATACTATAGCTTGTTTCAATAAACAGTAACACACTATTATGGCACATTTTTGAGGATAAGAAAGCAGACACGCTTGTTTGGGACAGTTGCATTGTTTATTTCCATGCAGTATCGTCCATAATTGTTCCATGAAAATGTACCTAATAATTTTTTTATTTTTTTTTTGGAAAAATCTATATGGTAAAAATAAATAAATGTGACTTTAAAACATTTATATGGGCTCAAATATGTAGTACAAATTTATCTAGTAGTTTATTTCTAAAAACTAAAATGCAGCTTTCAAATAGTTACTGGTTGAAAAAATGGATATGACAGACTGGACGCTGATGGATTTTTCTTTCTTTCCAAACTGTTGTAATGACAAACCGGAAACAATACTGGAACTGAAATGCTAAACTGCTAGCGCGACTTGAAATCTATTTAATCTACATTCCTGTTGTATTGATTGGTTATAACACTTGTAATTAC
>VOQK01011975.1:17003-42101 GCA_015052645.1 Benitochromis conjunctus
TATTTTGTCCTGTCTGTAAATTCGACTGTGCATCACACTCCTCTATAAGATTATGTTGTCATGCCTTTCACATCAAATTCCAGCCACAAGCCTGTAGCTGATAAATCAAGTGAGTGGTTAGTATGTAGGTCTGTTTCAAAAAATTTCCAAAGATAGCCTAGGGTTAATCCACACAACAGGGTTGTGTTATAAGGAAGAGGGGTTGGGTTGAATTCTTAATCCTGAGAGGCGTATCACTTTCCTCTCGCTGTGATGTAGGTCAGAGCTTGAGCAAAGCCCCTCCCGTGTCACTGATACTACAATTACAGCTCTCCATTCCACCAGCATATATGAAAAGTTTTAATGGCCCCTAACATCATCGATTAGTACTACAGCGTAAGGCAAAGGAGGTGAATAAAAGGTTCCACCGCAGTACCAGTTCTTATCGCGGTAGATGCTGATATTGTGATATAAAGACTGCAATGTCAACTTTTGGCTAATTAAGGGAGTTAAATATGAATCTGATGATAAGTCCATAAAGCAGTCCCACTGAGTGAGTTACCAACAATGACCTAATCCATCCAGAGATATTAAAAAGGGGAAATAAGCAATAAAGGGCCAGATATACTGTTTGTTCCAGTGAAAACTCTCTTCTGGCATTACAAAAAAACAACCATGGAGAGTTATTAAAAGAGGGCAATAAACAGAAAAGAAACAATCTTTTATTTTTTTTCTGTGCTTATTTTCTGTGTATTTGTTGGAGTTTGAAGTTTATTGCTAATTGCTGCATTATTTAACACTGAAAAAAAAAAATCCAATGTCTTACCCCACTTTGTGCTGGACACATCTGCATTGTGCTTGGAGGATCCGCCACTGAAAACAACGCTGAACGCCAGAAGAGGTGTTATCGGAACATATCGATTCCTGTAGGGCACGTTATTATTCATCTGCTGGAGTAAATCAAAGATGACCTGGAACCTCCAGCTAGAAGAAGTTATGCTGTACCCACTGCATTAAATCTTCTATACAAAAAGTCAGGCGGTGAAGTCTTAGTTACTCCGAAGTGTTGAGCTTTTAATGTCATTTCACACACTGTAAAAATGCATAATCCTCCACTTAATCACATTCAAACTGTATTTTTCACACTTCAGGACCATGGACAGAGCAGGATGTTTCTCCCAGTTCAATTATGTTGATTCCGGAAAAAAAAGACCCCCTGATAATCCCCTGTGCATCCTTTCACTTGCCCAGAATGCCATTTCCAGTCCTTTTTGCAACCGAGCTGGACGATGCAGAGTGAAGTATTGTGTTGAAATTATTTAATTTCTTCATCAACACCTCCAGCTCTCCTTCCACTGCCTTCCCTCGGTCTTCACTGTCTTGCTGTTTTCTGGGGAAACGTGTGTGAAACCAAACTCAAACCCTATATTATGTTTTCAGATTGCAAGTAACAAGCTGCGCCTGTGTAGTCACTAGTTTGCTCACACCCACCTCCACTCTGCTTGTTTGTGGGCCCTTTGCTCTAGAGTGTATTATTGTAAAGAACAGGCTATGCATGTATCCATAATGGGCGCATTGTTAGTAGATCACCTGCAGAGCTTCCTGCTCCAGTGGGCACTTTTTTTCAACTGTGGCCTCACACTAATTTGCCCTGCTTAGTAAATCTGTTTCATGCTTCCACAAAGTTGGCGGTCTCGGAAGAGGAGGGTTTTAAAAAAGAATGGTCACAACTGGTGCATGAGAGGCTGAGATATTTTAGTCCCTCGTATGGGTCACTCTTGAGAAGGATCCTAAATTCTCCATAATGGAGAAAAATGCACACTTTTAACACCAAACAAGCATTGGGCTCCCTCTCTTTTTTTTTGTGAATAGTTTCTTTGTGCCTGTTACCCCTTTAAAAAAAGACTGTCATTAATGCCTTTTTGGAGGGCTCCACATTTTAATATAGCAGTTATTAAAAGCTTTGATTTCAAGGCTGAGATAGTCGCTGGATTTTAAAGAGTTGTAACATTAACAAAATCAGCATACAAGCAAGTTTAATATAATGCCTCTGCTGTGATTTAATGAGCTCTACCATACAGGATTTTTAAGACAGATATTCATACTGATATTTGCTGATATAAAAATCAAAATCTGATAAATTGACTGATCTTTTTTTTTCAGGTGCACAGAACCTGAAGAGATTTACTTAACATTTGCTTGGTTATTTGGTTATTTGACATTTATTTAAAAAACTACTTGTTTTATTGTTACAGGAAGTCATTGATTGCTGTTTTTATGTTGTTGGGGTTTTTTTATGAGTATTTTTAACAAACAAGCATGTTGCCAATATGGAAGTTGCAGACTGCCCTCTGGTGGACAAACTACGCAACATCAACACATGACATGGGTGAAGGGTGTTTCTCCCCTCTCATCCTTGCTTACTTTTTCAATTATTGGCTGTTAAAGATGCCAGACACTGATATACTCTTCTTGCTCTAGTCATTTCTACATCATTTAGGAGTAAAATGATCACTGTGAAAATAAGTTTGAAGCTACCGAATGGGCTTTTTTGTTCATCAAACAGCACACAGCTGTGACAAAGTGCTCACTCACTGTAGTGAGGGGTGTGCCTTACTAAGTTTAACATCATCATGTCCTGCCCATAGATTTTTTTTAAGTCACTACAAACTGACCATCACAAGTAGAGTTGCTAAGCAGGCAACCAAAAGGTAAACCATAGTGTGAATATTTAAAAAAATCACTAAAAGCCCAAGCAATGAACAAGCCTTACTGACTAACTATTTAAGTCTAACTAACTAACAAATGTTATTGTTATTTCATAGTAACTCAAGACATCACACATCTACAAGACAAAATGTTGGCTTATCAATTATCTAGCATCGTGTTAGTGTAAGGCAGTAGGATGGCACACGTCTGTCCTCTACTGTCAGTGTTGTTTTCACAGTTTCAGTGTGTGGCACTCATGTACTTCCCATGTTTTTCTTGTTGATCTAAGGAAATTTGATTTATGTATACAGAAATGAAAACAGTCACTTTGCTTACATTCAGTCGGCCACCAAAGTCTTTGTTAAAGTACGAAATAGCATTTTGTGGAGTGCTGGTACACAGTCTGCCAGCTCTTATTAATAGTCAAATTGGGAGCGAGAAGTGTCTTTTGAGGTCAATCATTTCCTTCCTCACTTCTCTATAAAGCAGCAGAATTGAGCTTGTTAGGCGGGATGAGAAACACACACAGTAAAAGAAAACATGCCCATTTAGCAGCTGTTTCTCTTCTTCCTCTTCTTCTTCTGTGCCACCTGAGAGAAGAAAAAAAACCTCTCACAGCTGGGTTGTATCCTCAGGTTTTTGTCTGCTGCTGTTTTCCCTCACTTCCTCAACATTCACTTTACAGTAACTCAAAAATAATAGGAACCAATTATGGAAGTTAGCAGTGCTGTAATCGTGTTTTTTTTTTGTTTTTTTTTTGCTGTTGAATGCTTGTCGTATTTGGATCAAAATGTCATATTTTAATCACATCCATAATTACTTTCCCTTCAGATTAAAATTCTTGTATTCAAGCGAGAGCATTCCATTCACAAGCAATTGGATGAGAGTCTACTTAGCCCTCGGCAACTAAAGATGATGCTACCATGGAAACAAATTGTTCTGCTATCAATCACCGGATGCCTTGCAGGTAAGGTATTTTACACGTATTGTATCTGAGTCTCACAGCGCATGTTGTCATGGTTTATGTCACCACTAAACCTCCCCCGAGAAAGACTAATTTTTAATGTGTATGCATTAAAGTACAGTCTTCTTATGCTCTTTTTGTGTTTTGTTACATTCTCACAGCAGTGGGTTTGATTTTTTTTTAATAAAATGTGCATATACTTTAGTCTCACTAAGAGGAAATAGCTGAGCATTTGCAAGTAACCTTAGAAAAATCTTCTGACCAAAAAAAGGTTACACTAATTAAACCACAGTCATTATATGTACAGTGTTCCAGCATGATGTCCTTCACCATTCCCTAGAGTGGTGTGCCCGCTGCACGTTTTCACTGCCCCGTCAGGGACATCTGGGAGTCCAATCCTATTCCTGTTTATGGCCTGTCCCGATCATTATCAGGATCCATGCAGTGAATCCAGACTCACATTTTAGCACAATCTACTTGCCACCGCGCCTCATTCTGCCCTTGTGCCGCCACCTGGGATTCTACAGCAGAGGCACAGAGACTCAGAATGTCAACCCTTGTTCAAATGACATTGTAAATCCCAATGAATGTTATTCAAATTGGCTCATGGGTAATTCACAGCCCTGCACCCAAAGGAGCCAAATCCAAGCAGCCTCACCTTGCTAGCGGACGAGTGTTTTTAACAGGGCCTGTAGGTGCTAGTTCTTATTCGGTGTTGTCATCACGCACCGGGAGCGCCTCGGCAATCGCTGCGGCCGATAACAATCATTAATGACATGTGAAGCGACGTGTTGTCTTGGCTCTCCGTTCTGGGACAATGAAGCAGCCACACGGAATAAACTCACACCTGTGTTGTTAGCCTGTGGGATGAATGAATTTATGCCTGCATTCGCTCATTGTACCAACATTTGTTGATAGATCATTCGGCGGCAATTGTTTTGAAACGTGATGCTTTTCATCCCGAATTTCACCTCCGGATTTCTCCAAGTCCTGCTTCTCTGTGTTCCCAAAGCACTGCCAAGAGCAGCCGTGACTCATCGCCCTGCCTCGTTTCTCAAACTGTTTTGATTCCTTGACACATTTTCGCCGATTAAAACCACATGTAGAACTGCTAGCCACATGCCACAATCTGTTAGCAGTAGGATATTAATTAGGCCTACACTGGCCGTCTGTTGACTCTGCTTTAGCACCAGATTGTGTTCAACATCCTTTCCTTTTTGGCTGCTGGCAGATGAGCACATCCTTATGGCCTCAATTAACATGCATGTGTAACATGGCGTAGATGTTCCCGAAAATACAACGCCTCGCTTTATTTATCAACCCTGTCATTTCCAAGCCGTCGTTAATTACTGGGGGAATATGTGAAAACGGGCTCTCTGCATTAACTGTTGTTGACTTAGGTGCTTAACTTAAGTCCCTGCACTGTATTCAGCTGTTTTTAGGATATTGTTCCTGGCAAGTAATTAACAACCACCTCACTTTAGTTGGATCAGTCAGCGAGCTCTGTTTGACTCACTAAAACTCGCAAATCTCTTAGCCAGCTAAATACTGCAATCAAAGCAGTAGGTGACATTTTTTCCAGCATTTTTATTTACTCGCATAATCATATCAGGCTACAATATAATGATTTGTCACCAGGATAAAATGTCAGAATGAAGCCTGGCCTTATGGAAAACTGGCCTAGTGTGTAGAACTTCAGTAAATTCGCACAAGCGCCTCGGCCATTGCTCTTTTCCTCATTATTCCAAGTGTCACGCTCATCTGAAAAATGCAGTAGCACAGAGGAACAGATAACAAATATGTCAGCATTAGCTGTTAATGCCTAACAAGGGTAAGTAGGATTTACTTTCCTTGCAGCAAGATAAGCAAATAATGTACACAACACATCATGAGGAGTGTCCTAATGCATTCTTCTTTGTAAAGTGAGGTACTGCTCAGAGAATAGCAGGCAATATACTGTATGGAGTATATTGAAAAAGTAATATACGCTGAGTGTCAGAAGGTTCCTGTATTTCTGCAAGATTAACTATTTGCCCTCACAGAGATTGTGCTTCTTCCAGTATTTTCTCTTAAGGTCAAAGAGACAAATTTTGTAGCTTGTACAACTATAGACTTTCTCCCCTTTCTACAGCCTGTACAGAGGATGTCATATTTCAAGGGCCAAGATGGAGGACGGAGCCAAGTGACCTCATTTTACCAATCAACTCCCCAGACCACCAGGCTACCATTACGTGTGAGGCAGAGGGGAGCCCTCCTCCACAGTACAGGTAAATTACCACATCAAAGTGCCATTCCCCACAAGCCTCAGCTGTCTACCTGCTCCGTGCTCCACGTCTACGTGGCGTGCTGAAAATCCAATCCAGCTTAATTGCTTGTGAACCTTCATTGCTGCTTCCACAGAAATCAAAGACGGTCCCAACAGTGTTGGATGCTATCGATTTGTTAAAGAACAACGTTTTCTGGACATAAATGCTTGAGAGAGATAACGCACCATCCAACAAGAAGACAAGCTTCAAAGAGCCACTGCTTAATTGAGCATCTGTTTCTAATTGCAAAAAAAAAAGAGAAAAAGCTTATCTGTTTTTGTCCTGAGCTATGATGTGGAGTTGGAGTCATGGAGCCGCCACTGTGGTTGATGAATATGCTAACACCTAAGATACGAGTGAGGTTAAGCTTATTAATGATAAGATTTAAGGCACGGTGTGAAATGAAGCTAGTGATTTATAATATGGTGCACGGCTTAAGAAATCATTAGGAGAGAAAAGGAGATTTGAGCGACTCATTTGCACCGCAGATCCTTTGATATCTCTGTGGCTATTCCCTGGCGGTGCAGGGAGCCCGGCCTAAAAATGGCAGCTGGCTGTGTTATTTATTTATTTATTTATTTTTGTGGTAGATTGTGTTTCAGAGCTTGGTCAGCACCATGTAGATGCACAGCAAGCAGAGGATAGAGGCAGTAACCTTGTGAGTGACATTCCGTTAAATGCTTACATTTCCTATAATGTGTCTGCACTGAAAACATGGTTCAGGCAGAGCAGCGGGGGGTGTATCACTGTACATGTTGTGCAACCTGAGCCATCTCCGGGATGAAGGCAAAACCATCACTCGCGTTATCTCACCCGCAACTTAAAGCCTTTCTGACGTTCACTTGTGTTGTTCGAGAGGTTTTCTCTTTGAGGCTCTTTGCAGAGTTAATGCAGCAGTAGGAAATGCCATTGTTGTCAGGATGATCTGCAGTTTGTTCTCTAGCTGAGCAAGCAGAGGTATGATGTAACATTAGAGGAGCGGATATACACAGATTCTCACTGCAAGAGTGTATCCTCATATTAAGGCTGCTCTAATCAATATTTTAAGTGAACAGTGGCTCATATGACAGTGTGTAATGTGAAAGGGCTCATTTGTAGTGGCAGACACTCACAGCTGAGGTTTACGCTACTAGCTAGCACCACAGTCATAGCCTTTAACATTTAGCAACGTGCCAGATCTATTTGTCATAGAAAACAAAGGAAAAGAGGACTAAAGCAGGGTTAGAAGTTCAATTTCTCGGGGGTCATAGTAATACAACTACAAACGAATGCTAATGTGTCTGCTAGTGTGGCAAGTTTGCTAGCAGGTTAGCGATATCCCTGTTGCAAGGTAATATTTTGTTATTCATGTCATTTTTAGGTTGTTCTGACCCAACTGGGCCAAACAGGTACTAACTAGTGTTTGTGTAGTAACTGTGTGTGTGTCTGTGTGTGCGTCTGTGATACAGTGGTTATTCATTATAGCATTAATGCTTCTGTTAGAGCCTGATTGAAACAGGTTTTTCCTAATATTGATTTTTTTATGGGTAACATCAATTTTAATATCAGTATGTCCATATTCTTTATATATTTCTAAAAATAAAAACTTATACAGGATTAGTATTTTAGTATATTGAAAAGGGAAAGTGATGGCATCTTTGGTTATTAACTTTGAAGAAAAGTATTTAACAAACTATTAAGCCAATGAACTGCCTACTCAGAGGTGGCGGGAGTGCAGTGCAGACAATGTGATGACACAATGTCTTAATTGACCCAAGCAACATTTTTGTTCTGTACGTTTTCCTATCAGCAAATACTGAAGAGCATACGCTCACGGATTACTTTACCTGTTTTTTAAAGTAAGTATCTAACTACCCAATCACATAGCTGCAACATGTGCTCAGGCAGGAAGACACACTGAAGTTCAATCTGAGCATGAGAATGGGCAAGGTAGGTGATTTAAGTGACTCTGAACGTGGCATGGTTGTTGGTGATAGATGGGCTGGTCTAAGTATTTCATAAACTGCTGATCTAGTGGGGGGGTTTTCACACAGCCATATCTCGGATTTACAGCGAATGGTCCAATAAAGAGAAAATATCTAGTGAGCGGCAGTTCTCTGTGCAAAAATACCGTGTTGATGCCAGAGGTCAGAAGAAAATAGTCAGATCTGCTGTGAGCTGATAGGAAGGGGATAGTAGATCAAATCACCACTTGTTACAACAAGGTATGCATAAGAGCACAACACTTGAAACATGAAGCAGATGGGCTACAGCAGGAGAAGTCCATATTGGATGCCACTGCTGTCAGCTAAGAACAGGAAATTAAGGCTACAGCTGGACAAAAGAAGACTGGAAAGACATTGCCTGGTCTGATGAGTCTAGATTTCTGCTGCAACATTTGGATAGCAGGGTTGGAATTGGGATTTAAAAAACATGAAAGCATGGCTCCTTCCTGCTGTGCATAAGTGGCTCAGGCTGGTCGTGGTTTGGTAATAGCATGGGGATATTTTCCTGGGCCCTTCAGTATCAACTGAGTATTGTTTAAACACCACAGCCTACCTGAGTGTTGTTGATCCTTACATGACCACAGTGTACCCATGTTATGAACGCTGCTTCCAACGGGATAACGTGTCTTGTCCCAAAGATGAAATCATGTCCAACATGGCTGTGCAGTCTACAAATCTGCATCAACTATGTGACGGTAAAATCTCTGAGAAGAGTTTCCAGCACCTTGTTGTGCAGTGTAGCCTACGACGAATTAAGGTAGTTCTGAATGCAAAAAGGGGTCCCAGTACTAGCAAGATGTAACTAATGAATTGTACTGCTATTTCTGTAAAATGGTAATATCAGTTATTACAAGCACCAGCAAAATCTTGGTGAACAGTCACTGAAAAGACAGTGCCAGGTGCAAAGCTCTGTATTCAGGCTGTTGAAATGACCCTTTTTTTCCCCCCTTTTCAACCAGATTATATGGGGTTCAGTTCTTTTAAATGTAGTCTTAATTTGGGCAAACTTACACTAACTGTATGAAAGGCAGCCCAGTTTTCAGTAACTATGACTCAACACAGCTATGACTGGTTGATCAATTTAAGCCCACAAAACAACAGCCGTGGACAGTTGGTGCTTGGTGGGTAATATCACCCTACGATATTGAAGATATACACCGCCCACATGTTCAGGAGTTCTGCTGATAAAAGTCATTTTTATTGGCCTTTGCTTTTATTATTTCTCTGATTTCAAATGCATTTCCTGCTTAACTCTACCCCGTCTCGCTGGCGAGCCTTGTGCGGCTTCTCATTTTCTGTAGCACCCGTTGTTCACTAATTTTTCTGTCTTTCAAACCACTCGACTTTTGTTTGTAGAACAAAAACAACACAGATATCTCACGTTGGCCAATTTCATCTAGGTCAGTAGCTCTTGGAGTCACTGCCATAGCGTATTAATAAATAATGTGAAACCAGGTTTAAAAGGAAAAATTGATGTTTGAGTAAGCATACTCTGACCACTGTGGATTGACATTTTTGGTAATGCTTTTAAAGACACTAGATTTTTGCCCTTAATGTTACTTTGAAGAAAGAGTCATTCTGGAGCTTTATTTGGGTTGCATCAGTTTTTGTGACACTGATTGTCCTTGACTTGTTTCCCTTCGGGCAAGGAGAGGACTTTTTTTTCTTTTTGTCCTGGTGATAAAATAGAAAGCGTAAATTCTTTGCAATTTATTTCACCAACACTGAAATTAGAAGCTCAAAACGTCCTGAATGTAAGCTGAAAGAAATGCCTTTAGGAAGTGGTCATGCTGTGACTTTCAGCAGACTGGGCATAAACTATATGCACAAGCCTACACGCTGCCAATGAATAGTATTTATATAATTAGATATGCCAAGCGAAAGAGGGTATTACATTCAGAGCACTTAATTTCCTCAGTTACTCCAGCTATTAAGGAAATTCCATCCATTTGGTCTAATATCCATACAGAAAATTGGGCCACACAATATTGAATTTGCCAGAAATGATGATGATGTTAACCCTCGTCAGCGAGCCTAGAATGTGTTTGTAGCAGTGAGTTCGTCTTTTCGATTAGTATTGGGTATTTCGGCTTTTCAGCATCTCGCATGGCGCCTGAAAACACCTGAGGACATTTAGCGCTTTTCAAAGGATCAATTATGAATCAGATATTACCCAAATCAATTTCACTCTCAGTGTATTGGCCCTGGAAAGAGGCCAGATGCACACAATGTGATAGAAATCTAAAGCAGGTTCAATATAGGGTGAAAGGTGAAAGCCAAAATTTCAAGTTGCACCTCTGCTGATATCTGCTGTGCAAAGTAGCCTCTGTGTCATCTGACATGTCATCTGTTGTTGTTGATGTTTTTTTCTATTGTATTATCAGATGAGACTCTTTGGGAGCCTCGTTTGTCACCTGCAGTTTGTATGCAAGGATGTGCCTCGCCTTCATCACCTTATCAGACACTTTCACGCAATCCGACAAGTCTTCTTTCTGCTTCTCTTCTGATCAGCGCTTTCTTAAAGTAGGCCAAGTTTCTTTTAGAAGGGACTTACTTGGCACCATGTTAACATTAGCCAACTTCTCTTGACACATGACACGCTCAGGCTGAGGGCTATTGGTGACCCTGTAAGACAGGCAGCTTTCACTATAGTGTCATACTGACGCTTTTTTCCCCTTGCTTCTTTAGGTCATGGGTCCTCTTCGCTGGCGGTTAGCTGTGGTTTGCTTCACAGAAGAAAGGGTTCCAATTTCCTCCTCATTAACCTCCTCATTGTTAGTTAGCCTTTGATGTGTCACTTTTTTTTTTGCAACCTCCAATAACTACTTGAAGTTTATGTTAATAAATTATATTTTCTGCGGTTTTATATTGCAATTATAGCATATAGTGAAAAGATCCCGCCCAACTGGCCTCTGCTGACACCTGTGTGGCTCGGTACAGTATATTGTAACCTGTGGCGTAGACCATACTTACATTAAGGCACTATGCTGGTAAAAGACCAGTATGCTACAACACATAGCTGTACAGCAATAAAGGGAAAACAACTCCAGGGATAAAACTGGTTACATTTTTTTCTTCAGTGTCTACAAATTCTGTGGCGACCAAAACAAGCAATCCATTTGTCCATCTCTGAATACAGTCTGATTTCCCTTTCTTATGCAGCTCTCAAAGCCCAGTGGCTCTTGCTGAGTCTGTAAATGTTAAAAAAGAAAAAGGCTCTCAAATTTACAGTTATATTTTTAAGAAGAGGCTCAGTAATTTCCTGAAACAGCTGGGCACTGGAAAGGTTGACTAAACAAGAGTAAACACCTCATTTGTTCAAGACCATTTTCAGCAGGGGATGAGTACAGATTTGGCGAGCTTGTGTGCATTTATGGCGGCGGGATTGTGGATCGATTCAAAGTAAACAGCAGTACCCATGTTCCCAGTCATAAAGGAACATGTCACTCAGTGCATCGATGTGGGTCACTGATGCGTTTTTAATAGATGTTTGACAAGAGAGGAGCTCTGCCGCACTGAGGAATAAGCTCCATCTGTCTTTGGATGGACAGAAAATACTCATAACACACAAAACTGACAGTAAGAAGAAAATATTTGGTGTCACCTGGCTCACTCCTATAATTTGGGGTAAATCATTAGCAGCAACTCTCAGTGTTGGAGTGTCAGTCACGAGAGAAAGTGCTTTTGAGCCTTCGTGCTGTTGTCAGTTTGCACGGATGCTCAACAGTCACACATGGAAAAATCCATCACAGAAAAGACCCAGCAGAGCAGAATGCACTGTGGACTGGCATTACAGGAAATGGAAGGAAACCACTAAGTGAGGAAGGCAAGGATGACAAAATCTAAAAATAAACAGTTCCTGACATATTTTCTCCTGTAATATACTGAAAAAGACAGATTGGTGAAATTTAACAGTCGCGTAGAGGCGGATTATTCATCTAACGCAGGACTGAACGAGTTGGGGAAAAAAAAACCTGTTTGGTTGATTTAAATAGAACTCTACACATATGTGGCAGATATGATAAAATGAGAATGCCTCGTTGTCATTTGTGTTTATGCTCATAATCCTAGTGAGTTATTGTCGCTAGCTGGCTTCATATCGCCTGATTTTGTTTTCAGCGCGCCGTTCCACCTTCACCTCGCCTACACGGTGAATATATGAACGGGAACCCTGACAGTTTTTCAGTTGACAAATAGTCCAGCGTAGCGCCAGAGCACACTCCAGGGCTCAGGGCGCTGCTTTATGAATACACCTGTCACTGTGTTTACTATGAATCTGCCGTAACACAGGATCAAGGGCACAGTAGTGATTGGAAAAGGGGAATAAAAAAAGTGCTTGGGCTGGCGTCTGCTATCATGTAATGCGACTTCGGGCAGATGCATGACTCTACCTTTGTTTACCAGTTGGAACGGGGTAACGGGGACACGAGTAGAACTGGGAGGGTGCGATTAGAATTCAGTGGCAGCGTGGGGCCAGATAACGACACTGAATCTAGAAACTGTAACAAATGGAATTGATTTTTATCTTTTAGAGAGTTACATGCGCTTTTATAGGGTGAGAAAATTCTCTGCGCCTCGGGCTTGCGAAATCATTTCGAAAACAAGTGGATGAACTGAGAGAGAGTGCAGCGATGTGGTCTTCGGTGCAGGTTAAATCTGCATGTGTGGATTTGGATAGCACTTCAGGAGTATTCATTCATTAATTTGAGTTAAAGTATTGCTTTCAGGCCATAAATTAAAACTGTAAAGCGTAGATAATGTCGATGTGTACGGTACACATGTGAGCGCAGGTGCTATGTTAGTATATCTACTAATATATCGCCAAGTTCACAGGATTTTTTAATCTGACACACAGGCACATGCACACTGCAAAGCACCCCCACTGATACGGGGTGATTTTAAATCTATCTATGGTGTTATGTTCTTACGTTTGGCTCGACAGCAAAATGAACACCATTTTATTAAAAGGCAGCAGCAATACCCTGCTAAATATAATAGCAGAGAGTACCCTGGTCAGCAGTTGAATTTCCATTATCAGCTCTTAAGCCCTGCAATTGTGTATGTGTGAACTGCATGTGGTCGGTGTGGTCACTGCTGTCTCTGTGGGTGTCTGGCCTCAAGGAAAGCCAGGTGAGCCAGTGGTGCAGTACCGTCCCCGGTCTATTTGATGAGGAGACCTCATGCAAAATTGATGTGAACCTCAAGGTCACGAGGAGTTCATTCAGAGCATGCTCAGCTCAGCCTGTGCCTGCAGCACACCGCAGCAAATAGGACTGTTCTCCTGGACTCTCTCTCGGTGACTTACTGTAAGCGCCTCTCTGCCTGATGTGGTGTTGGATTCAGTGTGTTTCACTCAGCGCACTAACATTAAGAACTCTGGCTTGCCTTTCTCTTTTACTGATGCAGTAAAAGAGTTTAAGTGTTTTATTGAGTTGCCAGGTTGGGGAGGGAAAAAACCTCTTTCAGCATGACTCTCTGTAATTCATCTTCTCCTCTAAATCCATTTATAACAACCTATTATCACTGACAGATACAGATTACTGTAAGAACCCATAACAAATCACTTACTAGCATCTGAAACTGAAGACTTGAACATTTTTTTCAGTGACTTACTCTTAAGTAAGTCACTGAAAAGTCACTCTTATGCATCCTAGTTCATGTGTATTTTTTGTTTTTTAAAGCCTAACGGCCTTTTATTTAAAAAAAGCTGAAACATTCATTTTTCTTGTGCTTTTATAGGGTATAAAATATAGATTTTTTTAAATGTACAAATTAGAAAATAGAACTGATCATTTATTTATATAAATGATTTTAATCTTTTTTTCTTGACAACTCGATGTCATCATTTGGAAGAGTTCAATAAAATACAGCACAAAAACATCTGTAAAAGCCACTGTCAATAACAAAATGCAGTGTAACACAGTCAACATTTAAATACTTGGTAGATAAAAATATCTAATCTACTAAGCATCAGTACGTTATAATAGTCTGTATAATATAGTGATCTCTGATTTTGAATGGTGACTGAGTGAATGTAAGTAAATATGTAAGTAATGAGTGAAATGTACACATTGATTATCAGGTACTGCATGCAGGAATTCTGTAGAAAGCAGGTGAGACTGTGATGTCCGTCACATTTTCTCAAATGAAGTACATTTCAAATAAAGTGTAAAATAAATTTACAGCAGGTCAAAGTGGAAAATCTGACTATATGTGCACATCCGAGTCCCACAAAGCTGTGACAGAGCAGTCCATTAAGAGCTAGGTACATTTCTCCTTTCTTGTCCCTTTGATGTAAAGCAGTGCAGACTGGTTGGGTCTACAGAGATGTTTTGTACAGTGTGTTATGTGGATGCTCTTTCATATGTTTTCAGAGTTTACCTCTCACTGTCACCATGGGAAAAGTTGCAAGAGCGGGCTCATTATTTAGCTCAAAATTGGACAGTAATGGCAAACATAGCTGCATACTGCAATGACTAAAGGACAGTGCATGTTACACGAGACTGTGCTTACAAGAAGTCAGCAGCCCTTTTGCCCTTGTTGATATTTCCTCATCTATAAATCCCATACTAAAAAAAAAAATGGTTCCCCAGGTCTGCTAATATCAAAGCTTGTCTCAGATGTTTCTGTACCACAAGTGGGTGGGTGGCCTACTGATTGTGTTGGTGGAGCAGAGGCACCATCACACCCAGCCAGCTGTCTGCTCCATGGGTGTGTGATCTGTCCAGGCTGCCCACCTTCCTTTCCCATTAAGTTCAATCACGCTGGGTTGCTGCAAGTCTGACTAGCTTCTCATCCTTTGCCATTTAACCTCCTCTCCTCTCGCACATACAATAATCCTCCCTTTGGCACAAACAGAGGAAAAATTGGACAGTGGAGAATTCGAATGGAGGCATAAAGGGACATCATGTGCAAATAGTAAAACGGGAGCGTTTTATTTTGAACGCTTGTGTTGTCACATATATTCTTGGAAACCTAAGCTTTTTCAAGTTTAGGACATTTAAAAGTAATATTGTTGGAACAGTGACAAAATCAGTCAGATTAAGTGACGGGCACAGACTGTTAGATGAATAATAGAAGCTACAAGATGAAAGACAGCTTCGTCTTTTGTAATCTGTCAGGGAGGAAACTGGGGAGAACCATGAATGGCTTTAAGACTATACGAGGCATCGTTCTAACTGCCTGCTAGTTTGCCTAGCAAGGAAAAGATCCATATTGATTTTTTTCCCCGTGTCAGTGGAATCGTCATTTTACAGTCCTGTTGCAGAGGCAGCATTACAGATGGCATTAAAATATCTCTTTACTTCTAAATTGTTTTTTATATCAGTGTTACGTTCCTTGATGCTCTGCACCCTATAGGAGTTTTGCATCTCCTTGAAATATGTCAGACCGGAGAATCCAGTGAAATACATACGCAGTGTTTTTATTATTCCGCATGAACATTATTCAGTGTTTTCTCTCTGATGGTAGCTGTGATTAATAGCTGTCACTTCCTGAATTCTGTTTGCATGACAGAGTGTCTCGTGACCTTTCTTTGAAGGAAATGGTCTGTAGACAATGCAATATGAAAGTGTCACAAAGCAATAAGTCAGAAACACAAAAGCACAAACAGAAAACTAATTAGAAAGCACTCAAAGAGCGCATAAATCTGCCAGAGCCGCACAGACCTTTACATTTGTAATTTTCCAACCACAAAATGTTTACACATTTTATTTTCCATTTATATTTCAATTTGCATCAGATTGCATACATTGTAAGCATACAGTCATAGTATTTCTTTTTCATTTACGTCTATGGTACAAAAACTTGAATGTGTACAGCTTTATGAAGTTGTTCGTATACTTTGTACAGAAGTAAATATAGCAGTATAGATAGACTGATGCATCACGCTGGGATGGGTATGACTTACCTGTAATCAGGATCATTTAATCCCATAAAAAGTAGCTGTAAATCCACATGACATGTGAGAAAAGTATTTAATTATATTATATTACAGTTACTTTGCCATTGATTACTTGATAATGTTTCATTGCATCTTTAAATTATGGAAACTAAATCTTAAACGAGGAATGCAGTCTAAGTGCCGATATTAATGTCAGTGCTTTGTCAGGGTAATCTGATTTGACCAAATATCATATGACCAGTACTTTGTACTGGATGCCAAAGTGAGATAGTTAGCATGTTTGTGTTTTCATAAATTAGTTATGATAAATGATGATTTTATGAATTATTATTTACGCTGAAAAAAACTTCATGTTGAGCATTTTCTGTAAATGCTCTTCCTAAAAGATAAAGTTCGCCATCTGGCAGTGGATTAAAATCAGCAGCAACAAACCTTTACACACAAGGACCTAACGAGTTGTAGTGTACACCTTTACTTTAAATTACTGAAACAATGTATAGAAAAGATCATCAAGAAGAACAATTGTGGAACATAATTTGTGCATAGGCTGCAATAAATTCATTGTTTAATTTTTAAGTAATTAAAAATGAGACTAGATGAGATTTTTGCTTGTTGTGTTATGCTCTGTCTGCTATGTTAGTAAAATGCACTGGCTATTACTAGCTTATTAAGCAAACTAGTCCTGTACATATCGTGCAACAATGGCTGATGATGTCACTAGTTTTACAGGTAAAAGTCAGGTGGTTAAGCCCCTGCACTCAAAACCACAAACTGTACAGAGAGGAAAAAGCTAAAGCGCTACAAAATTGCAGAGCAGTAATTGCTGACATACTTAAGTGTAGAGGATTTGAATATCTTAGCTGACCAACTGAATAGAAAGCATAGTGAAAATGTCTAACTTAACACATGAAAAATTATTTTACAAACTTGTACCCATAAATATTTTTCACCCCATGACCACAGATTCCACGAAGTCTACTAAAAACCCGTCAGCACCTTTTTCACATGTCCAGATAAGATTTTACGCAAACGTCGGTAAAATCCTTTTTTCTTTCCAGGCATCCGGCTCGCAGACTTTTAAAGTGTACCAATCCTCCTCTGTGGAGGTAATTAAAAATGAGATGAAATAAAATCCACTTCTTCATACAACTAGGAGAAAATCAATATTCACCACAGAACATTTGCTGGATTTTGGAAATTTGCCTAAATTAACAGCAAAACAAAATCCTTAAATGAAGTCAAACTGAACACTGCTCAAGTCTAAAGTGGCAAGAAATGCTTTCTTTCTTCCTAACTTGCTGCAAAAGCTGTTCGCATTTCTCCGTTAATAATACAGCGCCCTGCTCTTATTGCTCACCTTTTATCCTCGCAGCATGATGTGGGCGGACTGATCAAATCGATAAACGCTGCAAGTGTTCATCTCCAGGGGGCTCAGCTACTGATTGTGTTTGCGTTTTTCCAGATGGTCACTAAACGGAACACTCATTGATCTTGGGAATGACTACCGGCGTCACATGTCTGGGGGCAGCCTGATCATTAGCAACCTGGACAAGGACCAAGACACTGGGGTGTACCAGTGCACAGCTTTCAACACGTGGGGGTCCATACTCAGCCGCAGAGCCAGCCTTCAATTTGCATGTAAGTGATCCTACAATTGCTAACACGTTCCTGGCATGGTTCTGACACACTTATGACATTCTGGCATCTCTTTGTATCTGCTGTCTGACAGCCTGATATGTGGGTAATATGCTTGCAGTCCAGGCCTTCCTTTTATTTTCATTTACTATTGCGATTTCTCATTTAGATTGCCTGGGAATAGATTTTCAAGAGGGGAAATGGTAATCGAATGAAATGTCAGATACAACAAACACAGTGGGTGAGGAAGCTTCTGACTGCTTCTGAACTCCATTGATTCTCATTAGTGGTTCCAGCTCTGACAGCATCTATGCTCCATCCAAACTGCCTCATATTTCACCAAGTGATACGCAAGCCTTTGTGATACAGACTTTACAGCGGGCAAACACAACTAATGCTTAAGAGGTCTTTGTGTCTATGCAATCACCAGCTACTTCTTTATGTGTAATATGTGCAGCAGATTGTGAGTGGATCAGACAGCGGCAGGACGTCTGCTGCTATAGCAGCCTGCGAAGACAAAAAAGTGACGCTGTTGGTTGTGGTCCCACCTTCCAGACAGGCACTGCAGAGGCACCGCTCCTCTCTTGATCAGGCCTCCTGACTATTGATCATGTCCCAAGGATAGAGAGCCTTTCACTTCCTCTCAGGAGATGGACTGCCATTATCCCTATAGCTCAGTAATGAATCTCACTCGTGGGGACTGGGTGAAGAGGAGAACTGCTTGACATTTATTGTCTTGCCTAATGCACAGTGAGGGAGGTCTAGAAGATCAGCAAGGCTGATATTCAGTTTTTCCATGTAATGAGGCCACTGCCCTAAGATAGAAATGTCGTGCTTTCCTTTGCTTTGCTTAGCCTTCACAATTCAGCTACAATCACTGCAAACATATCCTCCCACAGCTCATTTTTACAACGTTAAAAAAAAAAACATGTTTCAAATTAATTTAAAATTCTGTGATTTAAAAAGCGTGCTTTCATACAACCAAGGTCAAACTCATTTATGAGATCTGGGAATTCAGGAAAAAAAAGGCCACTTACATGATCACACAGGTCTCAAACCCAGTGGTTTGAATTACCATTGTCTCTTTATATCTGTATTTCATGAATTACATATTAGCAGACGGGGATCTGCAGCAGTTATTTTCCTATTCCACGGTCTTTGGTAGAGCCGTAGCTTAAAAAATAATAGAAGCTCTGACGTTTGATGATACGATAGATGTTATTTTTCCACAGAGTCTATTTAAAGCATTATATACATTTAGAGGGGCTAAGAAAGAGTCACGCTGTGGATATTGGCATACGAGACTCACGGGTCGTTGCCTGATTCTGCCTGATGACAGTCAGAATGTCACACAGCTGTTCCCATGATTTAAACAGTCAGAATAAACCGTTTGCTTCTTTACAGCTTGTCACATTCTCATGTTTCTTTCCTTGTCACACTTTTTTTAAGAAATGTTGGAGCAGACAGAGATAGAAATTGTGTCGCTGAGTACAATTTTACCAGAAGCAGTGGAAAAATAACACGTCATACACTTAGAGAGCGGTGCTGTAGTGCCTGGGTAGCAGGTAAAGGAGCTTTGCAGCTCAAGAGCTCAATAGGACACAATACATAACAGGGAATGTCTCCATGGCGCCGCCATCGCCCAGACCAATCATCGTCGAGCTGTAATGGTCACTCTCTGTAATCTCTAGGCAAGCCATTTTTGTATGGCAAAGACTGATTCTGCTTACAAAGGAATCACTGAAGCTACAGTGAGTTTGGCCTCTAGCTTTCGGAGTTACAGTGTGTGGTCAGTTCACTCCAGTGAAGCCCATTATTCTTTTTCCCAGCAAAGAGAGAAGCATATCCCCTCCGGCACCGAGTCCAGCTTCATCTTCACCCTTCTCTGTGCAGTTTTGTAAGAAGAGGCGCCATCTGTTTCTCTTTCACTAAGTAATTATTAGTAAATCTCTGATTCACCTTCCCCTGTTTCGAAAGGTCCTGCCATTATAATTATAAACAGCTGTTGCCAGGCTTGTTGTGCAGTTGCATCCATATATGTCTGAACCTTGCCACGATTTTTGTTCTTTTTGCTTAGTGGTTACAGTTGCAGTTTCCATTGTGTACATATTTTCAGGTGTCTAATGTAGTTGTACAGAGAGAAAAAAATGATGCTCATTTATAATACTTTGTCTGGAAATCATGGACTTTAAGAAATGATGGGTTTTCTTCGTTCTCCTGTCCAGCACGTGCCCTGCCTCTCACCAGTACGCCTGGTGACTCTGAATTGGATTAGCAGGAAGAATGAATTCCTGATTAATGCCTTTCACTTTTTTTCACAAGTCTTCAGATGCTACTTTGTGGGTCTGGCTTAAAATTTCAAGTGATAAGCGACTCAATAAATCTGAGGACAGGTGATTGGCTCAGACGTTGCATAATTGCACTTCTTTGGCTTCAGAGACTCCTGAGTTGGTTTTAAAGTATGTTTTGAGTCTCTAAGCATTGTGCTGCATTTATGTGAATCTGAGTGGAAAGTATAGCTGTGCACACTTCAGAATGAATCCAGCTGCGTCTGTCTTCTGTCAGTGAGAACAGGGTCATGCGCCTTTGCATCACACGGCCCTCGCTGCGTTTTACACAGGATGCCGTGTGCTCGGGATGGTCTTCACAGTTTTTACCTACCTTATTTTGATAACGGTTGATCTTAGTTCCAGCTGTTCATAAAAAAGGTCGTTTTTAAATTTGTTTGGATTTTCTGATGTTTTTGGCACGATCCAATCCTGAGCTGAACAGTGAAGGGGCTTTCCACCATGGAAAGGATCCTGCGGTTGTTTTGAGTACACATCCAGATCTTTTTATGTCGATGAACTCACCGGTGCATTCTTTTCTCTCAGAATGTCCCAAACTGTTGATTTGGCCTCCCCCTAATGTTCCCACTATCTCTCTGATGTATTCACTTTGTTGTTACAGCCTGAGGACGGTCTTTTTTTCCAATTGCATGCTTCTTTGACCACATGTGGTTTCACAGAAAAAGCTTCCAAATGTAATTGCCACATTTGGAATCAGCTCTGGTCCTTTTACCTGCTTAATTTGTGAAGAAATAATCCAGAAATTGGTCACAACTGTGGGAAAAGAGCCACGCGTTTGTTGAATTAAACAAACATTCTAGGTCTGTATTTAATATATAAATATGTTTTAGTGCACATCTAACAAAAATTTGATCAGTCCCCAAAAATGTATTGACCTAGCCGTGCACGTTTCTTGCTCCAACACCGTTCCTGAGAATCCTAAATGTCATTTGAAGATAGACTCTCCTAATGACATTTCTTCTAAAGACAACCCAGTGAGATCAGGATGCCTCTGTCTGTATTTCAAGTCAGCCATCTCCTCCTGTGGCCTTCTAAGTGTCCTGCCGTGACTTGGCTCTGTTTGATTCCGCTGCGGTCATCAGAGAGCCGCTCATTAATCTTACCAACACTCTGTCCCACTTCTCTCCATAATCTTCCTTCTCCTAATTTCCCTTATCGGTCACACTGACTTTCTTTTGTTTGTGTTTGGAAGGCTTACTCCAGGCTGTTAGCCAGAGGGTGCAGACAGAGTACAGAGCGGACTGCAGCAGCTTCCCTCCATCAGTCATGAAGCCAGGGGTGGTTTATCATCCCAGGTTTAGGTTTTGTCTGCCAGCAACTGCTCATTCATTTGCAGGGGGATAGATTGTGCTGAGAGTATTGATGGGGAAGCTAATGCTTTTAAGTGCAAGATTACACCACATTTAATAATGATGTTACTTATTGCTGCTGGCACTGCAAACTGTCATTTGTCATGCGCGCTCGCCAGTGTTTGTTCAGCCTGTGCACAGTATTTTCTTATTTCCTTGCTCATTTTATCTTATTTCAGCCTAATCGCTTCCTAAAGCGCAGTACTGCAGGGTAAACGTCACAGAGTCAGGTCCATCTATTTCATCAGCACACCAGATGCCTTTGAAAGTATTGGAGGCTGTCACGAGGTGTCCCAGGGCAATCAATGATGCCCTATGAAAGTCCCAATCTTCAAAATGTAGCATCAAAAGCACGGCTCAGTGATTCTGTGAGGGGAGTTCGGGAAGAATTATGTCCCCCGCTTTCAAAATTATCTCTTTAAAAGTAACCCTTGTGGATATAGAAAATCTTTCAATCACACTTTTTAGTCAATGTGACTGTCAGTCGTATTCTTTTAAACAGCCACCCACTTCTGTTTCAATGTTTTTTGTCTCATCAGACCTGGATAACTTCAAAACGCAGTCAGTGAGGAGTGCCGTCAATGTCCGTGAAGGCCAAGGAGTGGTTCTTTTATGTGGACCGCCGCCACATTCTGGAGGTACGTTTGCTATATGAGACTTTTTGTCTGTTATTTAAACATCGACATCATAAGAATTACCTCCAGTCAGTGCAAACTGCAAACTTTGATTAATAATTACTGCCTCGTCCTAAACTTAATCCAGTTTCACACCCTTTAATGTGCGCACATGCTCTTAATAATCATCCTAATGTTGTTTACAGAGAACACATACAAACCAGTCCCACATGGGTGCTTTTTTTCCCCACTTCTTTCTGATTATTTCTCTAATTAAAGCCATGTTTCTAAAATGAGAAATATATTCATTCACTTTCTTTGAGAGTCAAATTAGGAAATATGCTTACTTCTTCTTGCTTGTGTGAGGCTAAAGCTAGCCGGTGGTTAGCCTAGCTTCAAACAAACCTGGAAACAGGAAAAAAAAAAAATAGCTTGGTGACGGTTAAAAATGACAATATTTGGGCCATGGCACCTCTGAAGCAGCTCATTACCACAGCATAATGATTTAAAAATCTTGTGGTTATAAAGGAGATAGGGTGCCGAAATGATAACCTCCATAAAACCACAATTTGTCTTTTTTTTGCACTTGAGCTTTACAGAAATAAATATGCTAATTAGTGAGCTTCAGATGAACTAAAAGGTGGTGGTGGTGGGGGGTTGTTTTGTTTTCGCACAGAGCCAGGCTTCTGTCTTCACACTATTTACAGTATTTAGGCTAAAATAATGAACATAGCACTGTTGGCTGTTAGCCTTATATTTAAGCACCTCCACACATTCAAAGAAAAAAGAGACTTTAATCGTTCAAGTGAGATGCTAAAATTGCATTTGATAAAGGAGAGGCTGCAAATAGACGAGATAAAGACAGAGGCTGCTCAGTCCGACCGCTCTGAGTGTCTGCGGAAAACTAAAAAAAAAATACACAATGGCTGCTGCCTTGCTTGTCACCCTCTTGATACAATAGCTTGCACAGTGGAACAACCAATTTCCTTCACAAGCGAGCAGTTTGTAGCACAGCGCATTGTACAGCTGGTCTTTGGGATAATGGGTCAAAGTACTCTGTGAAATGCAGTTTGACAGCTTTTCTCTTTGACATAGGTTTATATGCAGTTGGCTGTTGTAACCGTATCACAGTTGTGTTTCCGAAGTGAATGAAAGCAAAGCTGTGCAGTGCTGCTGTCCCCGTTTTTCATCCTTACCTCTTTCCCCTGTTGCTCTCTTCCTGGCTCGCTCTCCCCTCTCTCCACCCTCTTTTCCTTTCTAAAATTTGAAAGCGATGATGTGCCACGTAACCTTGAACTTTATCTGACGCCTACAGTAAGAGGCATTCCTTTTAGTTTTCATTACACTTCATTGGCTTTGAATTCTGCACAAGCTTTTTCCTCCCCCTCCGCATGCATTATCCCACCACCCATTTATGAAAAATTAAATACAATACCATTGCAAGCAGATGTTATTGTACTCCACCTTAGACATTTGTTTACTCCAAGGGCTTTTTTTTTGGCACTTTTATCTTTCACATACTGTAAAACTACTTGTGTTGTATTTTCTTTGTCACTTCGCTTAACAAAGAATTGCTTGACAAAATGATATTACTGCCCATTACAGCCACATAGTTCAGCTCCGGGTTATGCTGACTCTGAACTATGCTGCTGCTTTTGCCTAATCAGAGGCAGCTTTGTATCTGCATCGCTGCACCCAGCTCGGACGCTCGATTCCATCTATGGGCTCGCCCCCTCGGGGCGATTGACAATCATTGTGTACACCTTTTGACTCTGAGCCCATTACCTTTGAAGTGGCTGATTACACAGAGCATCTCCTAACTCTTGAAAGTCTTTGCAGTGTTTTCTTTGAGAAAATGCCACAGTAATTCATCATGGCAAGTTTCTCCTTTCTTATGGTAGACCTGCCATTTGCAAAGGGGCATGACAACATATATTTGTACTTCCATCCATATGCCAATCAATCAGTCCCTCAATCCAACCACAGACTTGCCTGTGCCACCCCTGAACTAAAGCGCTCAGGGACCCAGGGAATGGAGGCCATGTGTCAGGGGAGGGCCACTGACGCGCTGTAATCCATTTTGTTTCGCTCCCTTTCCTTAGCTCTCCTTTTTTTTTCTGCACCGATAGCTGCTACAGTCACCCAGTCTTGGTATCTCCTCCCAAGGAAACTGAGATAAGGGAAGGAAAATGACATGATACGCTCACATTTTAAGGCCGTAGCCGAGTTCTTTAGATACAGCTGTTCCAGCAGGGGCCAGTGCAACTAACACGTGTGAAATCAGCCGAGGTGTGAAAGTGGACCGCTGCTGCATAGTTCAACTGTTTTCCTTTCTGTTCTAGAGCTGACATTTGCGTGGATCTTCAATGAATACCCTCACTTTGTCCAACAAGACAGCCGGAGATTTATCTCTCAAGAGACAGGGAGCCTGTACATCGCCAAAGTGGAGCGCTCAGATGTGGGCAACTACACCTGTGTGGTTAACAACACTGTCACACGGGAGAAGATCCTCAGCTCTCCCACACCACTGGTCCTCAGAAGCGACGGTAAACACTAAAAACAGGCTTTCATCTTAATGCTCGTATGCCATGCAGCTCCAATCTGTTGTCAGACTTCGCTGCCTGAAGCCTGCATTCCCGGATTCATCATGATTTTAGCCCGTTAAGATCTAGGTTATAATTTAAGTTCCAATTTTTAATTTCATTATAAAAGCAGCTAATTGATCGTAGTCCAGCAAGGTGGTTGGACCTGCTTCGCACTTGACAGATAATAGCCGGGTTGTGAAAAATCCATTTGGCTGGTGTTCATCCTTCTCCAGCTGAAGAATTTGGGACATTTATGAATTATTAATGCTATTAATATTTGTTTACAAGCTGTGATGACATAAAATGAGAAAGCTGTGACTGTCAAACAATTACAAGTGCGTTATTGCAGACAAGAAAAATCGAAAGGACAGCAAAAGGGATTATTACGAGCCTAAAACTGAGCCGTAAGACAGCAATAGATGAGTTGTTAACCATTAGTAAAGACACTAATTCCGACGCTTGTCTTTTTACAATGTGGCACAGAGTTACATAAAAGCCACGGATTTCATTTGGTATTCCAGCTGTAGCACAAAGCTTTTATGAGCTGGCTTCTTAGGTTGTGTTATTATCAAAATGCCACAAATATATTCTAACTAAGCACAGAGGGAGATGCAGTTGCATATTTTGCATGTTTTCTTTTCTGACTTTTAATCTGAAAACATGCAGAGGACCCCAAATCAGCTCTTACTTAGAGACTGCCAGGTTGTGATTGCTAATAATA
>VOQK01011975.1:43373-54116 GCA_015052645.1 Benitochromis conjunctus
TTCCAGGGGCTTTAAATTCATTTCCAGTTAATATTCAAATCTGTTTACCATCCTGTGTTTCTCGTTATGCTGGTAATCTACTTGTTAAGTTTAAAACTTGATTTAAATTCAAGCTTTAATGCCAGGCTGCTTTTATGGTTGTATGACTCCTGATGCAATTCTTTACTAATCCAGTGCTTCTATTATTAAAACGCATGTTTGAATAGGTAACCTTTTCATTTATTCCAAGCTAAACCTCACTGGCTCCAGACAATGGGGGACACAGCTCTTTCCATAGAAGGAAACCTCTTCTGGGAATGTAAGGCCAATGGAAAGCCTAAACCATCCTACAGCTGGCTGAAGAACGGCGAGCAAGTGACGGCTGATGTATGGAGATTTACATTTCTTTCTTTTCTGGCTAAAATTTCTTAGTTTCTAAATAGTTTCTAAGTGACAACAAAAATTTGAACTGGTCCGTACTAGAAATTGTAAATGCAATAATGTCAGTATGCTGTGTGTACATAAGTAATGTATGCTAATGCATACGTTAGCGATTGTATGCTAATGCAGACGTTAGTTATTCTATAGCCAGACTATGCTTTAGTAAGCATCGATCCCCTCCCCACGCAGCACGGAGACAACTTTATCTGTTAAAAATGATCTGTCATCATCATCATCATTATCATCCTGAAAGGTCATGAAATATAAATGATGTTAACACTTCTTCTGCTCAGTGTGTTTAAGAAGCAGGTAAACAGTTTTCACCACTGCACTTCCTCATCTATGTCAAGCTTAGCATACGCAGAGTTGCAGTAATTGCTGTTGTGCCTTTGGATATAATAGGCTGGCCTTGCGATGGATATGCAGGACTCTTTCTCTTTCCTCCACAGGGCCGGGTACAAATTGAAAACGGGGCCCTTTCTATATCTTCGTTAAACCGTTCCGATTCTGGGATGTATCAGTGTGTGGCTGAAAACAAACATGGAATTATTTATTCCAGTGCCCAGCTAATGGTGTTAGGTAAGATTGCCTCCCTCCTCCTGCTTTTATCCTGCTTATCTGTCTATGCGTTTGATCATCTCCTAAGATAAAAAACCAGCAGCCTGCTATAACGTTCCTCTGCAATCAGTCTGTGCACGCATTTGATGTCGCCATGGGCTTTGCCAGCAAAAATGTGAATCTGATAGAGTGTCTCGTTTTACTTTCAGTCATTTCGTGTATTGATTTGGATACTACAAATGCATTGTTTTGTGGCATTGGGCATACCTTCTCATGTAGACAGGGTATTGATTTATTTGCAAAGCTTTGATGACTTCCATCTGACTGGCTCAATAAGAAATTCAACTCTCTTGATACATGTGATGACACTTGAGTGTCCTAACGATGGCTAACAAAAAACTGATAAGTGCAGACAATAGTTTATGGCTCGGGACATGCTTGAGGTGCATGGTGTGTGCATGCATGTGCAGCTGAAGGGTGGGATGACTAGTGGCCAGCTTTAAGCTCAGTAGGCTTTTGTGCTGAGATTTCAGGCTGCTTTCTGTGAAAGCTGAAGGAGAGTTGATGTCAGTACAGCACGGTTGATCTGCAAAGGTTCAGGTTGGCTATATATGTATATATATATATATATATATATATATTTTAATCTCACACCTTTCTCTGTTCCCCTACATGCAGCTTCACCTCCTACTTTCTCCAAAAGTCCGCTAAGGGCCTTGCTAAAAGCTCGCTCAGGCAGCGAAGTCACTCTTGAATGCAAGCCTCAGGCCTCACCCCCAGCAATTAGCCTGTGGAAGAAAGGGAATGAAATCCTGCAGAGAACTGAAAGGTAGGATAAAAATCCAAGTGTATATTACTGGCAGCTTTCATTCGCATTCACTGCAAGCTGACTTGTTTCAATAGTGCGTTTGGCATTTGTGGCGATGCATAGAAGGAAAGGCTAATAAGAAGAACGAGAGGGCGCCCACCAGGAAAATTGCAGATAGCTAATATACTGCGTGCCCCCTCGTGTGCAAATAGCTCGGTGTGAAGGATGAAGATGCTAGGTGGTCATATCAACACTGCCTGTGTTAAATATTTAAGAAGATAAAAGACTAGTAAATCGAGTTCCTGCTCATCTCTTAAACCGAGGAAGGAATTCAAAAGTAAGAATGAAGCTACTGCACCTGTAATTATCTGTTTTATCATGACAGACAAAGAGTTACAAGGGCTTGATTGATGCAATCACCAAACAGCAGAGACGAAAGCTTTGATGCAGATTGGAGAGCAGTCTCAATAGACAAGAAAACTCTGAACACAGGCACAAAGACAATGAGCCGACATCAAGCGTCGCTTTCAGGGGTATAAAGTGGTGCTTCATTTAGTTTGGTGCCCTTCTCTGTTGGATTTTTTTTTATTGGATAAACCTGAACACTTTACAATAAAGAAGAATTTAAAGGTAGAGAATTCCTAAGGCATGTCACGTTTCAGCTTTTTGTCATCTCGATAGGCAAAAGAAGAAAAAAGCTCGGGTAGTTTCTAAAACCTCCTGTAAGTTATCGAATGCACATCAAGACGTTGGAACACACACTCGCACACAACAGACAGGACAGACTGAACACAAACTCAACGCAAAGTCAAACGCAGGCATCCCAGTACAGGAAAGAAATGGCGTTTGAATCACTCCCGTGCTGCCTATTGAAGATGAGGTCTGAAAAAGAACAATACGAGCAAGGCGTCTTGTCAAAACAGCACCAAGCCTCTTTAGTCGGCTCCAGATGGGAAGCTGCATCTATAGCGGCGGAAAATTGGTAGAATTCCCAAGCTGACTGACATTTAGCATATGTGAAGCCCACGTACTCTTTCAAGACTGGATGTATGCAGACACTGGAAGGGAAATGTTTACTCACATATGCAGTCACGCTGTAAATTGGAGCAGTGTTTAGAAAATGAATTTTGCACACATTTTCTCACTGAATACCACATCAGTTGAAAAATTGTTACAGCCATCTGATTTCTGTGTAAGCTTATGTTTAGCTAATGTCTTAATTTCTACATGTTTGGAGATAGACATCTCCTAAATAACTACAGCTTGGTGACTGCGGTGGTGATTTCTATGAATGATGACCCAACTGAATGGAAATAATATAATAAAACTGTGGGTTTGAGTTAATTAGCATACTTAGTTTAATTTGACTCTTTTTGCATATTTTGTATCTAATTTTTTTTTAATATGTAGCCAGACTTCATCAATTTAAAGTCTTTAAATCTGAGTTATTTGAAAAATCTTTAAGAATTTTATTATATACATGGCGATAGATGGAAACGTCACATGCCAGTGCGATGACTATCAGTAGAAAGTCATGACAATATACAAATCCAAGACAGAGCTGAACACTGTAGTCTTACTTTACACTCGTCATCTTACCCAGTACAGTAAAAAGCCGCTCTCTTCTCAGGATTGCTTTGCTTCCAGATGGAACATTAAAGATTGCCAATGTAACCAAACGGGATGCAGCTAGCTACACGTGTATCGCTAAGAATCAGTTTGGGACCGCAAGCACAACAGGAAGACTGATCGTCACCGGTAAGTCTTGCCTTAAAGTCGAATCGCTCTTGGTTAATTAATCTTTTCACTATTTGCTCCATCCCTTCTCTGTCATCATAGTTGTTATGCCACACCTGACAAGCTTCCCATTCGAGAACTGTGATTTGCCTCTCAAGGCTTGTGCTAATTTTTACAAACAATGGGTTCTTGATTTCAGAGAGAAGCAAAAAAAAAAAAACATGCTGTTTTACTTTAACATGTGCTGAATGTGATTACACTGGTTACTGAGTGTGCAAACACTGCTAACATCCAAAATTACATGAAAAATATAGTTGTCCTATACCAGCCACAACATGTGAATTCTTTTGCTGCAAGCACTGTGTGGACCAAGAACCTGACTAAAAACTTTAACTGTGTGGATTTTGGTGGGTGATGATCTTGCCACACGCATGTACTCAAACACAGGCCACAAAATGCTGAGCCAAAAACAATCCTGTAGCTGCTGGCAAAATAGTGAATTTTCCATACGGACAGGACAGTGGTACCAGTCTCGTCTTTTAGCTCTTCTCACTAAAATTCCATGAAAAATGCACTATTTGATATTTTTAAGACAGCAGGCACTGTCTCGATTTCTATTAAGAGAAGTACTACGAAAAGATTGTGAATCTGTGAGTTTGGTAAGTCCACAACAAAACCAAAAACATCTGATGCTGATATAGTCAAAAGCAGAATCCAGGGCTGATGTTATCCTGTACTATGGCCAGTTTTATGCTCTTATATGTCAGATTTTTGGTTTATATGTGATTGTTTTTGTTAATGTAACTTAAAACACCTTACTTAGTGGGGATAGGCTAATTGGAAACACTAAATTGCCCATAGGTGTGAATGTGAGTGCGAATGGTTGTCTGTGTATATGTGTTAGCCCTGCGACAGACTGGCGACCTGTCCAGGGTGTACCCCGCCTCTCGCCCCAAGACAGCTGGGATAGTCTCCAGCGCCCCCCGTGACCCTGAAAAGGATAAGCGGAAGCGAATGGATGGATGGATGGATGGATGGAACTTAAAATACCGTAAAGTTGATAAGACCATGAAGGGAAATTTTTTTTATTAGCAAATAGACGTTTCCTTGAAGTATTTCCAAAATAAAAGTAAGCTCTTTCCTGCCCTCATTTTTATGTGTTATTTATTGTGTTTTTGTACTTTCAGCTTATTGCGTGTGTTGTCAACCAAGGATATTGTAAAATTAATGGGCCTGGTAAATAGCAGCTAAAATAACAGTTAAGTAAGCAACAAATGCTTATCATTGATTTAGTTAAAGGTCATTATTTATGAGTGCAATGACATAACACGTTCATGTGGTCCCCTGGTTTTAATCTGTTGTGTGTGCAACTTTTTCTCATTACTTTCTATTCTTCTCATACGCTGACAGCTGAACCATTTAATGTCATGAAATTTAATTACCGTGACCTTTTGTCAACATACTCTGAGGCCCCCAATCCACCACAGTCACCAGTAAGAAAGTGCTCCCATCTCAGTAATCCTGTTTCAAACAACTTTTTTTTTTTTGTCCAAATTGATCTAGGGAGATAAAATGTGAACCCACAAAGTCATTAAATGTTACTAATGGACAAGCTTGGAATTTAAGTGCTTATTAAAATCAGAAAAAAAAGCACACATTCATGGGTAATTTAATGACTGTTGCTCGGTTTAGCTGCGAATTGGAGTGAAATGGCAGTTGCAGGGGTCATGGTGGTGTTAGAGGTTTCAGTGTCAGAGATATTAACATGCTTGTGCTGTCATCTGTTGTCTGGCCAGAGCCCACCAGAATCACCATGAGGCCTACTAACATGGAGATTATTGTTGGCGAGAGCATCGTGTTACCCTGCCAGATTGCCTCCGATCCAGCTCTGGATGTCTCTTTCTCGTGGGCATTCAACGGCCAGCTCATCGACTTCCAGCGAGACAGCGATCATTTTGAAAGAGTGGGTGGGGTGAGTCATGTCGAGCATTAAACTCAGATACTTTCTGGCTATTCTGGGATTAATTGGGACACAGTGTGTAACACGCAAGGGTATGCTCCACAGCCCGGCTGAGAGCTTCGTAGACCCTAATAATGCTCAAACGAAGAGATTTAGGCGAAGATTTGGACATTTGAAAGTTTCTCTGTGGTCAGTTGTGAACAGAATTTCAAAAAGATAGCGATATCATCTACAGTCATTCATATGCTGTAAAAGCCTCAGTGAATGGCGGTATCAGCTCTGTAATCGGGATCCTTACCTTTTGAATTGCCCGTGCCAGCTGCCATGTGTTACACCTCTAAAAATATATTGGTGAAATGCCATTTTAGTCGTACAGAGGGCCCTCATTAATAAAGTCTTTATACTTTTCATCCCTTCAACTTCTAATTCCCGTACCTCAAGGGAGAACATTTTCTTATCATCTCCCTGCGCCGTAATTGAATTTGCATACCTATTTATGAATCTAGAGTCCCGAAATAATTAAGTAATGAGCTGGCTGGCATTCACCAAGGGCAGGCCTGGCACCAGCAAATGTTCATTTGAAATCCATATGCCTTGAAATATTGATAAGTGACGGCTTTTTATTTTTTTTGTTGAATATTTGTTCCTTTTGATGAAGGGCAAAGTTAATTGTTCAGAGCTTGTCAGTTTCAAATTGCTATGCGCACTCTTTTTCCTTCACATACCGCCGCTTATCATCCAAGGTTTTAGAGTCTGATCACTGCCATTCATGTGGTAATAGTTGACATCGTATCTCAATACGCTCACGGTTTTGTGGACACGGCGCACTCGTTTCTTCATGAAAGCAAATGGCAATTACTAATGACATTGAACTGTGCATAGGCATTTAATGAGAGATAGTTTTCACAGAGTCTGTTTCCCCTGTCCAGAGAGATTACCAACCCCCTGCTCAACAGCTTCTGATGAATTAATTAACATAATTAAAGCAAATCTGCCTCATCACTTCCTTCCTGCCAAGGCAGGAAGCCTGCGACGCATCGCAAGCTCTCGGGTCGGCCAGGTGGCGGCTGACATTGGAAGGAGAATCAGGCATGGCGCTTCAAAACTGTCAGGGAAAAGGAGAGAAGATGAAAGGAAGGGTAAAAGAGAAAAAAAAAAAGAGCGAGAAAGATAGTCACTTTATCCCTTGGGCGCATAGAAGTGCCATTCGGCTCAGCTCTGCTTTGTCAGTTGCCTTAGAGAGGTGAAGATCCATGGGTGTTCATGCCCAGTCGCGGCACAGTGGAGCTATGATCACTAGCCTTTGGGTTTGATGAGATCTACTGTGACTGCAGTGAGTCTTACCTGGCTCTCCCCCAGGTGACTAGTTTCTAAAGCAGCACACTCTTTTTCTCTGGCTGACATGCTTTGTGACAGGCCACTTCAAGAGGTGACTTTCAAAAGGCCGAACTCCCATCAGCAGTCCAAATAAGAGCAGAGTAATGTTGCCTGGATAAAGTCTAGTAATGCAGTATTGTGAATGTAAGTCTGCTGACTTTCCATACTTTTCTTATTGCCTTTGAGCCCCCATCAGAAAACCCCCAAACAATCAATCAGTCGCTTCCCCCCAAAGACCCATCTGACGCCGTACAGTAGCAAGTGCGTGTCACACTGTGCAAGAGGGCTCTAATAATATCTCGGTTTACAAGATGACAGAATGACACAGACATGCTGAAGTGTAGCATGATAGCTCTTAGGTTAGGTTGTTTCCATGCGATGTGATGAATGCCTGGGTAACTGGAATGCACTGAGAGAAAGAAAAGCGAAATCAGCTGCGCAGTTTAGGTTCGCCGCGTACGACTGATGAGTAATTTTGTGCCGCGTTTTCCCACATGAATTTTAAAATTAACAAATACTTTCACTGATGCCGGAAAAAAAACCTTTATGATTGCTGACATATTCTATCAGTACAGAGAAATGAGCTACGCACCGTACTTGCTAGTTGATTTTAGAAGAGGTGCCTTTGTAGTCGAAAGCACTAGAAGATGTCAGGAATAAACAATAAGGGATTGTTGATTTTCATTCTTTTTGAAAACAAAGAAAAATCCTGAATTACAACCTCATTTTTTAAGTAATTCTTCATTATGTAGGAACACGCAACAACTCCCCTTTTCCTGATAAGAAAGTTAACATTTGCTTGCTGCGTTTCGCTGCGTGTTGCTCACGGCCATCACATGCATGCAGCCCATGTAAAATAATATTTACTCTTTACACTGGGAGTTAGACTCATATCTTGCTTGAGCTTTGTGTAATTAGAGAATAATTAGGATTGCATTGCCAATTAGCTCGACTGTGTTTGTTTTGTGTGTCCTGTGTGTAGCTGGTAGTTGTTTACAGGGGGTTCGGAGGCCGGTTGGTTAGATGGTGCCTGAAGGACGGCCAGTAGGGTTATTTGCTCAGAGTACATCTGCCATGTCAGTTGTTGGTGTTTGAAAGACGCAAAAATCAGCGGCCCGGAGTCACTGTGATTGTATTAGATGTTATGAAATGTAAAAGCATCCCAGAGCCACAGGCTGAAGGATTAATTAACGCTACATCTCTTACTTAACCTTATTTCTCTCTTTCAGAGCATATCAGGGGATCTGATGATTCGTAACATCCAGCTGAACCACGGTGGGAAATATGTCTGCGTTATTGACACTGACGTGGAAAGCCTGTCCACCTCTGCCATTTTGGTCGTCAAAGGTAAGAGAGCCGCCTGATCTCGATTGCTTTTGTGTAAGCGCCATAGCACGGCTGCCATAGAATAATGTAACGGTGAAGCGTGTGTAAAAGTATTCAAAGCAAAAGAAGTTTGACAGAAGGGTGTGAAAAATCCCCGAGGCTCTCGCTAAAGATACACGATGGGGAAGCAAACATGGATGCTGTCTCAGTTTGTAACGTCAGCTCCTGTTTACAATGTCTACTGTACTTCTTGTTACTGAAATGCAATAATGGCGTGCACGCGCGCTCTGGTGTGTGAGGTAGCTGAGGTAGCTTTGTTGATATGTGCCTGGTGTATCTGGCTCCGTGCACAAGAGTATCTCTGGTGATTTACATTGGTATTCATGCCCTAAACAAACTCTAATAGCTGTCCCAGGTGCTTTGAGAAGGCAATGTTTATCACAGAAAATGACTGTAATTGGCTCATTTACACATCGGCAAAATATCATGGAAAGCATTTGAATAATGGAACAGCAAAGCAAACGGCTATAACATGGTAAAGACTGAGCATGTTGTTGTCACAGACACGTCTCGCTTTTCTATTCTTTCCTTTTTCTACTTACTGATGTCTTCTCCTCATGAAGCACCTATTTCCTTTTCTAATAAACGATGCCATTCACTTTATCTTTCCACAGCCAGTGAACTCATCACTTAAGAATCCCACACTTGCACACATACACACACATAAAGCGTGTACACACCAAGGGCGCAGCCCTTAATTAAAGCGAGTGTGATGGCCTTGATATGTAACATTGTGTACAAGTCTTTATGAGCTTGATGAGAGGAGGCTTTTTTAAATGGGTGCTCACCTTGGGTTCACCCTCGTCACTGTCTGATTGATGCAGGTCCCCCGGGTCCTCCGGACAAGGTAGCAGTGGAGGAAATCACAGACAGTACAGCACAGTTATCCTGGACTCCCGGAAGGGACAACGGCAGCCCCATCACCGGCTACATCGTCCAGGCTCGAACTCCTTTCACCGTGGGCTGGCAGGCTGTAGACACAGGTACGCTGAAAAGAGCTTTCTGTAGTATTTGTGTGGATATTTATTTGCTTATCATTCAGTCCACTTGTTTAGCATTCAATTTTTTTTCTTAAAGAAACGAATTTCCACTTTGCAGTGCCAGAGGTGGTCAACGGTAACATGCTGACAGCCACGGTGGTGGGTCTGAATGCGTGGGTGGAGTACGAGTTCAGGGTGGTGGCACGCAATGCTGTAGGGCTTGGAGAGCCTAGCCCAGCCTCAGCCAAGACCAGGACGGAGGATGCAAGTATGTACACCAAGAAAATGAAAGCTACACACATAAACAGATATAAGCGCTGATGGATCAGCTTTACTTTAAAATGCTGACTTTTGGGGACGGTATGTCTTCCTTGGGTTTTCTTGGCAAAAATGAGTTGAGATTATAGCACAACCACAGAACTGTGGAAAATCAATTCCAAAAGTGACGCTTATTTTATTTGTGTTGGCGGTTTTTGATGTTATTGCCAGTTTGCTTGATGGCGGAGCACTTTTTTTGAACAACAACACTTGCAATGGTGTGATAGTGAGCGAAAGTTAATATGTCCAGGAAAGTGACAGCTATGCTACGGTTGATTTCACAGGAACGAATACCTCATACTTCATTAGGTAGAAACGATGAATTGCTTGTTAATTAAACATCGAATCACCCAATCACATTGTAGCAACTCAGTGCATTTGAGCATGTAGATATGGTGAAGACGACTTGCTGAAGTTTGACCCAAGCATCAGAATGGAGAAGTAAAGTGAAACTGCTGATCTGCTGGATTTTCCCACACAACCATCTGTAGTAGATCCCAACCAATATAGGGTTGTTTTTATTTAGGATACCAATACCGATATTTGGTCATTTAAAAATCTGATATTCCAATATATTCGATATATAACAGATTTCACTAGCATTGGTTATGTGCAGCTATTTATTTACTCATTACCCTGCCGTGCTCGGATCAGCTGATAAATGTTTTTGTGGCACTTCAAACCTGTGTTGCCAACAGGGAAGTTGCAGAATGCCCTCTGGTGGACAAAATATGTAGTAAGAATGAACTGTGTTTCTGCCCCCTCTTCTTTACTTTTTTACATTTTCATTTATGGGAATGTTTTGTGAATGATGATACCGACAGATAAGCAAATAGGTAATACTGACCAATAGTATCAGCTTGTCTGTAAATTGGTCGGCCCACCAAAACTGGACAAAAGGAGTTACCTGGTCTGATGAGTCCCAGTCTCAGCTGCAGCATTCCGGTGGTACGGTCAATTTGGTGTAAATAACATAAAAGAGTGGAGCAAGTCCTTCTTGCATCAATTGTGTAGGCACTGTTGGTAAAATAGAGCGTGGGACATTTTTTTGGCAGATCTCCGTAGTAACAACTGAGCATTGTTTCAGCACCACTCTGAAAAATGTTTCCAGCACCTTGTCGATTCTATGCCACAAAGAATTAAGGCAGAAGGCAAAAAGGGTTCCAAACCAGTACCAGCAGGGTGTAACTAATGAAGTA
>VOQK01011975.1:63647-75274 GCA_015052645.1 Benitochromis conjunctus
CCCTATCGGAAACTTCAAAGACATTCTTTTTATTTTCTGTTGTTGTTGTGTTTTGGTTTGACTAGAAATCACTGTATTTGCTCCGCTTGTAGTGTAGTTGTAGATTGTGACTTTGAATTGGAGCGGTGACCTGAAATTGATTAGCTGGTTTATTCTTTTGAGTTGCACATCAAAACAAACCCTGTCGTGCTCCAGCAGCTGTACTACTGTATCTTTCTTTCCAAGAGCATAAAAGCCCGGTCACACCAGCATTTAAAACGGTGAAATTTCAGTTCCAGAGCAGTTCAGGATTGCTTTGATCAGTGCAGTCACTTTTCTTGCCTTGAGTTAAACATGGGTGGATTTTTGGTGGCACTGACATTGCTTACAGCATAAGAATCCAAATAAGGGGAGCTAGCCTAGCTAATTTACTGTGCTGCACTATCAACTTTTATTTAACTGCAGTATTTTTAAGTGTATCCTGCTCAACAAAAGATCTGTTTCTGTGACTTTCAGCGGTGCAAATCGTCTCTCTTGCATAAACTGTGTGCCCTTAATGTCCCATTATGACAGTACTAATGACCTGGCAGTTTGCAATCTAGCTAGCTATTTTTTTCCCCCCGGTTGGAGCTAAATTGGATGAGCCAGCTAAATACGTTTGTGATTTTATCTGATTTAAAGCTAAATGGATTCAGCAGGCATGTGCACCCACCAAGGCAAGGAATGGTTTGTAAAAATTGAGAAAATAGTCCAAGAACCCACAGTAAAACCGATGACAGTGCCTGGTTTGGCCGGCCAACTATAAGAATATCAGAACAGCTGGAATAAAACGCAATTAATTTTCATATTAAAAAGAGCAGTAACCATGAAATATAGTTGTTTTCCAGATGTATTTCAGGGGAATTTCTATATACTGTTTAATCTATGAGTGCTGTACAGTATACAGATATATCCATCTTTATTCCAATACTTATACATGTTGGACATTTTGCAGCTATGATCTCAGTGTACTACAGTGAAATTTGAAATATTCTCCTATGGCATTGAGTTGCACAAAAGTATCCGAAATTATAGTTCATGTACAAGAAGAAAGTGAGAGTCGTGGCATTTAGCGTTTAAAATAAAGTACGTTTTAGTCACAGAAGGTGAAAAGGTAAAAAAGTGTCTACATTTTGATGCATAAACTTTACATGTTAATCACATGATTTATACTTTTGAACTACTGACCCTTTTTTTTTTCATAGCGCTTCACGAGTGTGCTTTGATTGTCAGGCAAGTCTTTAATCATATATGTCTCCCTCTGGAGCCAATCTAGTGCCAAACCTTTTCTTCCATTTGGTAAGTCTTCACTGAGTGAATCCTAGGAACAAGATAACAGTGCAGAATAAATAACCCAGTAGACAGAAAGCAGAAGGATTTAAGAGCCCTAGCTCTAGCGTGGTCCTAACTCTACAGTATGTCCAGTCAAGCTGTGATGCCTGTTCTATGAATTTGTGAAATTTGGTGTGCAGTTTTCTGGTGTGACCGGGCCTTGAAGCAGCTTGCGTGTTTCCAAGTGGTGTTAATATTTCCATTAATATCCAAATAAGGTAACCTCATCGCCAGATTGCAGGCTAATAGGTTATTAATTTACAGTACGTAATTATGTGGCGGTTTCTCAAGCTGCCTTTTATTTACATAGACGTAGCCGAGCCTAATGTGTAACGTCTGCTCATGTTCACATAAGAAAATTAAGTAAATAAAGTATTGTTTATGGCCTTGTGCTTTTCAAAAAAATACTACAAAGTACAATCTGAAGAAAGTAAATAAAAGGGATTATTGGAGTGGCTGAAAAGTATTAAACACAAAGCAACAACATATCTATTTATATTCATGCAGTCATTTCAGTCAGTTTGTTTCTTTGTGGTTGTTGTTGCTAGAAGTGCACCAGGTCCAGTGTAAATAGCTCGCATATATTTCTTTTTTAAATATGGCCATCAAAGACAACCTTAGTGCTTTTTCTATAGTGTGTTCTCTGACCTTAATACTGGTGTATTAATCATTGATCTCTGTGAGATACTGACATGTAGAATGGCATTTTCATATTGAAAAGTAACTGTACTGTCTTGTATACTAAAATTGTGCATGTTAATCATTGTTTGTGAATTTGTGTTGAGTTTTTTTCTAAAACTATAAGTTAATAAAAATGTTTATTCCAGCCGCTGGTGTTTTCTCTTGCTTTAAGCCAATTACTAACATACAAGGAGCTTTCTTTAATTTGGAATCCGAAACATGGACCCCAGGGGGCCCCAGAGCCCTAAAGTGCTAGTGAATGTTTGGTAATTTGATTGACTGCATATTTGTACGAGAATTTGCTACAACAAAGTACAATATCAACTCAAAGGTCTACGTTATTAGCTGAGCTATTCCTGAGTGTTATTATTGTTGTTTAAATTGTTCTCGGCTAAATTAAGTTTTAACAGAATTACCACAAACTGACTAACACGAATAAAACCTGCATGGAGCCAGGATGTGGTATTCCAGCTGGGATATTGCTTAGTTTCTAAATCTCCAGGCAAATTATGCAGTTGCAGTTATCACTATGTTGCAATGTAGAATTCTGCAGGCAACAGGGTGCTGTAAACGCTGCAAAAAAAAATGTGCAAAAGGGGGTCAACAGGGACCACTGTGCAAATATTTGCCCCAAGCATCCTACCAGGTTAATCTGGCTGGGTTAAATGATATGTAAGAAATCCTTTTAACTGTGGAATAAGGGATATTTTTCTATATCAGAAACAGGCCTCCCGACAGAATCTGAATTTTGTCAGTAGAATTGAAGGAGGCCACATACAATGTCAGGCTGCCGTGAAGCTTTGTTGGATTAATGAGCCAGGGAGCACGCGTGTTGCCGTTGGCTGTTCAAATCAGACTCCTTCAGCTTAGTTTTTGCTTCACTTTAAACAATGTGTGCATACTTAAATAAAAGTATTACATTTACAGCAGTTATGAAATAACTCGGACCTCGTCTCAGCGGGACTTACCCGTTTCGAATCGTTATAGCGATATCTGTTGTTTGTGAAACACGCTGGGAGAGTGTGCTGACAGTTTGTATTTATATTTCTTTTAGGTTGCTAATGCGTTCATGTTGCTGATGGTAACTTTTACTGTTCAGCCCAACTGTGCACTGATAAGTGGTGTGTGGTAAAGTTTTTCTCAACTTTTTTTCCTTCCAGGAAACAGTGAACCTTTGGATACCTGTTACACTGAAGCGAAAACATATCTGGATGCTTTATAGCCGATTAAAGTAACTTAGTCATTGCTGTCACCATGCACATTACCTTCAGCTGCTGGTAATGTTCTTATACACTCAGGTTGCTACCTTCCCACAACACTACACCCACATCACACAGGTTCCTGTCGGCTGATGCCAAGAACAGGCTACCAGAACAAACCATGTTTGAGCTTTACTCTTCAATCATCAGTTGTGATATCCATAAACAAGGCTGTACTCTCCCATAGGTCAGAGCTGTTATTATGAGCTACAGTCACATTCTGAAGTTAGTCGACCGCAGTGCATCTCTGTCGTCAGACTCCTATAAGCTGTTTCAGGAACTCTTCCATGGGTCAGTTCAGATGACTGAACGGCTAATATGATCACTTGTTTAGACAAAGTGACAAGCTCACCATTAAGAATCCTAGGCGTTCGATTGAGGCGTCAAGACTTTGACTTACAGCGGTCAGCCCTAATCAATACTTATCACAATATGGCAAACTAATCCTTCATAACAGCATTTGAGCTAAAAAGCAAATGATTTAGTGCCATACAAAGCAGGCATTTGGAAATACAATGGCAAAATGGTTGATTCCCCAAAACACATTTTAGTCCAGGTCTAAGCAGCAAAACTTAGAGACTAAATTTTCTCTAAAAGTAAGCATCTGTTATTAAACGCAACAATGATTAAAGAGAGTTATACATTAGGAATCTTTCTAGTCAGAAAATACAATTTTATGACCCCGTTTCAATCCCAGGACCCTACATTTGAAGTACAAAAAGACATACAGATGTATAGATGCTGCTGTTGATATTTCACAGAGGGACTTTGCAAATATCAAGTATAATGTGATAAGTGATATGGCGTTTTAACTTTACATGAATGGCAACATCATAGTAGTGCTTGATTAAACTGAAAGAACTTCCTTACATAATCCAAAGCAAGAAGAGGAGAGAGCGTCTGCTTTTGGGATTCACACGTCGCTGGCAAGCAGGTCTTTTTAGTCAGTGAGATCTAAACAGGATTACTTTATGCTACAGCAGTTTGTAGAGCAAAGGAGTGTTTCAGAATATAATCACCCGATTCATCAAAGCCCAGCTTTGCACTGCCTTCTCCACTGTGCATTTTCCCCATCATTAGCCCGGCACAGGCACAGTATCTGTGAAGAATAGAAGTTCCTTTATTTTTGACCTGGGGTTGTCTCTAAGTAATAGACAAGCCGTGGGATTTGAACTCGTGCTTTTTCTTCAGAAAAGGTGGCTCATTTGCTTTCACCCTTTGTTGACCTCCGTGTTTGATTTTTACACTATTTATGAGGAACTGCAAATTATTATGCATATAAATGATCACCACTGAAAATCCAGTTGTAATGAGATATATATGAATGCATTTCTTTAGAGCAACACCGCTCACGCTCTCATGGCTCCCTTTACTGTTTCCTCCAAATGTCTTTCTTTTTTTTGTACATGTGATACAGCCACAACCAGAGGGCTAATCCAGAATTCATAAAAAAAAAACAAAATATTATTAAAGCAAAATTAAAGTTCGCTTTACTTTTTTCCTAAAGTAGCACCAGCAGTAACCCCATCACACTAGTATTATAAGCATAATCTACACATTGTTAGTTTTTGCAGAACGCATTAATTCTAGTTGAGATGTTTATGAATGACTTAAGGTCACTTCATACTTTCAAATCTATCCCCGATTCAGTGTGTGCGCATCGGGATTTTATAATTAAAGTGCTCTGGTCTTTCACACAGAATCACTCATGTGTTATTCATGGCAAATGACTACAAAATTCAATATAAGTGTGCTTTCAAGTGACAGAAAGACAGCAATTTTCAGTAGTATGTTATCTCTTCTCTTCCCCAAAAATGCTTCATGTTTCTGAAAATTAAAAGAGTCTGACCTTCCTCCCACGTAACCTCTGCTTTATTTCAAAGAATCAGAGCGGCTGATTGGTTAAAAAAAAAAATGAAATGAAAACAACCGCGCTTTGACGCAAGCTGTAAAGACTCTCAAACGTCCTTTTTTTTTTGACAGGAAACAAAAGTTGCAAAATTTGATTTGTTTCATAGAGAGACAGACAGAGAGGCAGATAGATCTACCTATCTATCTATACGTGCCACATAATCAAGGCTGTGAGTGCCGATGAGCATCTTGTTAATTAAACAAAGCGAAATGTCATCTTGATCACATATTCATCACCCAGGTTTCCGAGGGAAGTGTTAACTATATATATCTTTTTCTTATATCAGTTACCACCGCAGACATTTTTAAGGTTAAATGGCCATTAGCATAAAAGATTCTAAAATGATCCAGTGCACTTGCAGATAAAGACTTCAGCCATGGTGAGTATTTATGGATTTCTTTTTAGCACCAGCACTGCTTTGTCCCTGGTCATTATAGACGTTTCATCAGTGTTCACTAATTAGGAGGGCGCCTTTCTTTACAGACGACAAGGGAAGGGACACAAGAGGGAGGTTTGGAAATTAATCATTGAGGTTTATTAATGAGGGGGTATCGGCCCTGTGTGGCCTGAGAACAATATGAAAAGGAGCGATCAGAGGCGAGCGCCATCCATCACTCTGGGAAGTGCGTGGAAGCCACCAGCAGAGCAAAGCTTTCAGAGGCAATCTTTAATGCGGGCACAAGTGAAGAAAGGAAAATCATTAACTGAAATAGCATATTAGCTGGACCTGATCCAGTATTAACATTTGCTATTGTTTCTGTTTGAAAGCGCCGGCTTTTTGTCACCGCTTCCTACAAATTTGATGGTGCTGCTTTACTTTCAGATCTACTTCCAGCAAATTAAGTAGCGATTCACCGATCGACCAGCCAGGAACAGCAAATGGAAGGTTTTCAGCAGGATGATTGTTCTGTTATCTGCTGAATTTATAAACATACTGGAAAATGATGAAAGTGCCTGGCATTTGTTTTGCTGTATGAATCTGTTCCGCCTGCTCTTGTTTAATAAAGTAAAATATTTCAGCTAAAGGTGGATCCACAGGACCTCGCTTCTATTTCACTGTTTGTAACTCGTTCCAGTAGCAGTGCACTTTATTTTCAGGTGTTTCTCTAAGAGAAGGTTGTGTGAGGAAGAAGAGGAAAGAAACAATGCAAGGGATAGGCAATAGAAGTTTTGCTACGGTCAGGGGGACTGTGGCTCAAAAGGTAGAGTGGGTTGTCTACTAATCAGAATGTCAGTGGTTTGTTCCCAGGCTTCTCCAGTCAGCATTTCAAAATATCCTTGAGCAGCTGACACTGAATCCAGAGTTGCCTTTGATGCATCCATCAGAGTACAAGCAAACCTTACACAAAGGTATAGAAAAAGTGCTTATACGCGTATGAATGGGTGAATGACGCTCGTAGAGTGTTTAGTTAGAGCAAGAAAGCATTCATGATACATGTTTTTTTTACCCACTACAGTTTAACGTGACATAAAAATAAGTCCCAGTTGTTGTGAATTTTTACAGGTGATGCAGAATGATTTAGTATTACACTTTAATTCATCCCAGTCATGCATGTGTGCCAACTGTAAATTCCCACTCCAGTTATTATTGGTCAACATTAGCATTTTGGCAAATTTGATTATCCTCCTGGGATTTAAATCCCACTGAATTAGCTCAGTGTGTAATTCCACAATTCAGAGCGGATTTTAATAGAAGGATGGTGACAATACTAGAACCAGTGTGACCACTTGAAAAAAAATATAAAGCCATTAGGGCAGAAAGATGGTATAAATCCAAATGTAAAGTTTTGGATTGTATTTAAATTCTTAAAAGCAGCTTAGCGGCAGATGACTAGTAATGGAAAATGCTCCAAACAGGGGAAAAAAGGAAAAACTGGAACACAGTCCACTCTGACGTTGCAGTGAGTTCAAGTGAACCCAACATGGGAACGATGACTCACAGTGGGCTTCAGCCAAACCGCCTTGACCAGCTCCCAGATTTAACTCTGCTTTAGAGGATAAAGTCAAGCCTCCTTCCAGGAAGCAGCTAGTAAAAACCTGGAGACAGTGGTTGTGTGTTGGTTGGTTTCTGTGGATACAATCATCAGCACTGGCAAGTCCTGCATGATGCTCACAGGGCCAAGTAGGCCACTGGTTTTTATGATAGCACGAAGGTTATACAGCACTAATCTTAGGGCTGTGTAGCAAAAAACTGAAACAAATCTTTTAAAAAGGTATTTTTATACATTTGATCAGCTGTGGCGGTGGCCAACACTGGTATTTCTCTGATTTTTGAAGGTCAGAATAGACAAGCAGATTTCTAGCTGGAAGGTTTCCATTCCAAACCCCTGACCAACAGGAACAATCTTAGCAAGGAAAGTGGATGTTTTTCCCCCTTCCCCGGTGACTACCCTCAAACTGCCCTTTACATAGACACTTAATCCCAGTTTGCCCCTGTGACGGTGCCCTGTGGCCCACAGCAGAGGACTGTGACTATGCCGGGCTGCTTCCAGCTGTGAAAGCAGTCGAATGAGTGGGCATGCAGCCTCCCTCCATAGATAAGGTACAACAAATTAGAAAACAAGGTTAGCAGATGCCTCTGAATGCTAACCACGTTCTGTTTTCAAAGGGTGACCTAGATCACCCTAGATGGGTTTTTATAAGCTCAAAATGGGACTGAGCAAGGACTTGGATTTTCAAAGGATGAAAAAACAGTCCCTTTAATCTTCTACAATGAATTTCTAAAGGAATAGCAATATCAAGAGAATTCAAAATCAGAAACGGAATCTGACATTTAACCTCTACTTTCATTTTAGAGCATAATTCAACTTTTTATGAAGCGGGTCTTGTGAGAGAAAAGTTGATACTTGAGCTGGAAATAGCAGTCAACAATACCAATCTAACCGTACAGTTGTGAACAGTTTACTTCAAGTGACGTTGTCCAACAACTGTGACGATTTTAACTCATCAGGGTTTGTGGGTCAAAAAAACCCAAACATATTTTCATGCAAAGCTAATACAGTAGTGCAACATTACCTGACTCATTTTGTAAAGTGAAAAAGTTCAACCTTCAAAAATTTCAGTGGTTCAATAACCACTAGCAGTGCAAACTGGAAACCATTTGATTTAAACATAAAGTTTCTATCACCCTTCTTCTTCTTCAACCTCCATCAGATGGTGTCTCCATTTATATGTTGGACAATGGGGAGAAATGTTGAGCAACTTTCTCTACAAAACAGCTTCAGTTCCACTGTTTCTTGCTTTAAATGCCCTCTTTATGTCATGCATCTCACTTAATTTAAGGGCTAGACTGAAAAATTCCAATATAAACAAGTGCAAAAGTCTTGGAAAGGAAAATGGGGGGAAAAAAGGTGCAGCGACTTACTTAAATGTGCAAATATAATAGGAAACATGGCAAAATCAGAGTTTGTACAGTTCTAAGGAGCTTGAAAGTGGCCATCTTTTGTCTTTAACACAGCCTGAAATGTCTTGGCCAAGCTTTTTTGTCATCCTGCCTTTGTTCAATCCATCCGCTACCGATTATCCTTTTCAGGGTCGCGGGGGGCACTGGAGCCTATCCCAGCTGTCTTGGGGCGAGAGGCGGGGTACACCCTGGACAGGTCACCAGTCTGTCGCAGGGCTAACACACATAGACAGACAACCATTCGCACTCACATTCACTCCCACATTCACACCTATGGGAGTTTAGGGTTTCCAATTAACCTATCCCCACGAACTGCATGTCTATGGACTGTGGGAGGAAGCCGGAGTACCCGGGGAGAACATGCAAACTCCACACAGAAAGACCCCGGCCTGATGGTGGAATTGAACTCAGGACCGTCTTGCTGTGAGGCAACAGTGCTAACCACCGTGCCACCATGCTTTTTTGTCATTTTGTTTAATTAATCTAGAGGAACAGTTGGAACAAGTTGGATTTTCACAGCCTTTTGTTCCATTGTGTCAAGATCTTAGACTGTTTCATTAATGTTGCGGTCCAGTCTGGTGGAGACCGACCTGTGACTGTTACACCTCTCTTCTGACCTCCTCTGTGCATACTGACAACAATTTGAACCAAAAATTTCAAATTTGGATTCGTCACTCCATCAGACCTGTTGCCACTGATTTTCAGTCCATTTTTTTCTTATCATTTAGCATACCTCAGCCTTTCCTCCTTGTTGTGCTTCTATAAGAATAGTGTCTGGATAGAAGACCTTCTTCCACTTGTCCAGTTTCCTCAAAAGACACGCTGTACACCATGTAGAGATATGCCAAGTTGAGTTGTTTGGGAATGACCTTATTGATATAAAAAATACAATTTTATCAAACTGTGTTATCTTTTGGCTAAAGAAATGTTCACGTCTTTAGTAGAGTCAGCCAAAGAAATGGGAGAAAAATGATGCATTTTTGTGGCAGGCTCCTAGCTGGAAAGCACCTAAACATACAATTTAAAACTGGCTCTATCTGTTACGTGTCGACCCAACACAACTTTTACATTTAGGATTTGCCATTCAGTTTTCAGTTTACATCAGCTTTGTTTAGTCACACAGATCAGATTATAGAATGGATAATAATTCACCTCCTCGATGATCCAGATCCTAAGGTTGGGATAGAGGTTTGATACTGGTGTGCACTGTCATTACTTCACCCAAACATTGTGGGAGTTTCTTTCTTTTTTCTAATTAACTCCAACACCCAGGTGTTTGTTCTCAGATCTGCTTTTAGGAGAGTTCATTTGTTGTTTCGTTCCATTAACGCCATCAGTTTTTTCCTTATAGTGTGGACAGATATAACCAAGGTGTAGGAAGTGACCCTTTGGGTTCTTTTTCCTTCTCTTTCTGACTGCAGTGTGCTTTGTTGTCTGATTTCTGCAGGACACCCACTCCTAGGGCAAGCAGCAGTAGTTCTGGGTTTGAACAGCTTGTGGACATTCTGTCTACAAAACAAATGAGAGAATCAATAAATACCCAGGTCTTTGGAAATGCTTCTGTAGCCATTACCAGCTTCATGCATCTCTAAAGTTCGTCTCCTCAAGGTCCTATGAAAGTTGTTGTGATTGAGGTATGGGTTCACCCCCAATCAGTCTTTGAAAGAAAAGCAAACTTTAACATTAACCACACACTTTGTATGCCTTTACTTATAGAGGGCACCTCTACAAACCACACTCGCAGTCTCATTTCCTTAATTTTAACTTCTGGGGAAGAGTTAACATGGCAGACTTTTTGTAGTCTGATTGCTCAGCTTGTTCATGCGTAGTCAAGTACAACTGTTCTGTTTTCTTAGTGGGATTGTGTTTGTAATGACTAAGACGACGCTCGGCAACAGTGCATGAGATATGCAGGTAACTCTGAAAGATTCACAAACCTTTTTCTTTTTTGAACTTGACTCAGAAAGATTGAAAGTGCAGTATAGAAAGATTTAAACTAGAGGAGTATTGCACATTACTGCACTCATCAGTGCGAGACATGATGCAAACTGCGGTCGTTGAGGCCCAAGAATTCAACCTGATCACTCTCCAGCCTCTCCTTTCAGAGCTTTTGCAGCTTTCTATAACAGCTTCACGCTACTTGCACACCCACAAGAGATCCTTGTCAGGGAAATGTAAACAGTCCTTGTCCTGCCTTTGTTCAAAACTGTTCTCACATCACGACTTGTCTGCAATTACCTGCTTCATCCTCAGCGAACATCTCTTCATCTCTTGTCTCCTCCGCGTCTGCTTGAACGGCGTCCTTGTCCTTTCTCGCTGCGATGGTGTCAAGTCTTTCCTTTCATTTGCAGTCTGTTGGATTTTCAGGTTTGCTTTGAGGAAGCGTGTGTGTAACAAAGTCATATCTGTTTCATGTTGTTAATATGCATTATTTCTGAGTTTGTTATATTGGTTCTCCTGTGTGTCATTTTATCATGGCTGCTTCTGCTCGCCTGTTTGTACACAGACAAGCCTTGTGCTGTTTAAAGGTGTTTCCTGTAACTGGGCATCTATGGATCATCTTTTGCGTTGACACTAAGGCGTTAATAGGTAAATCTGCACTTTGGGATGTAATGTGAAAACCAAACACTATCTTTAGTATTGTAGAAATTAATATCACCAGTAATAACTAGGATATACACCGGACCTGTCTGTAATTGCATGTGTTTCATCAGAGTTCATTGTTTCTAAGTAATTCCAATCAGTAGCTACCTGAGGAGACTTAGAATTAATCAGCCATATCTGCTGTATGTGTTGAGCCTGGATTCATCATTAGCCTGCAGTGGATGAACAGAGGCAGCTGTCATTAATGACTGTTCAAACAGTTTAGTTCAACATGATATTTAATATGTAACAAGCAGCCATATGCTTGGATTCTCTCAGATTATATATGCGAGTGGGAGCACACTTTCTGCTCTTCTGTGGGAAACTTCAGTCTTTTGAACATAATATCAGTGTAGACATAAATGTGTACATCTGAAAA
>VOQK01011980.1:5120-16841 GCA_015052645.1 Benitochromis conjunctus
ATTCAAATCAGCTTTACTTAAATGATAACTTTACTCTTTGTTATAATTTAAACCCCACAGTGAATAAAGTGAGCCCAGAAGAATTCATTTAATTACGGTTTATTGTAAACAAATAAGATGTAACAAGCCAGATTTACATATTTTCAAGTGTATATGTTTCACTAACAAGCAGAGGCATTTTGTTAAAGTAACTGGAGGACAGGTGGTCTGTGTGTTTCATTATAATCATCTACCCAAAATAAATCAGTAGAAATTGGAGTCATATTGCTGTAAAGTACTTTACCTCATCATAAAACGGAACAAAACACAAAGTGAACTTCGCTTCATTTTTCCCAAGACAATTTCCAAACTCGAGTCGCACAAACTTTAAAATTTCTGAAGCTAATGAGAATTTCTAAAGAGTCGTGCGAGACGTTTAGCAATAAAATCTAATCGCCAATGCCTTTTTAACTAGTATGTGTTTGTCTGAAGGTATATTACAGGCATGTGAGACATCTGATCACATTTTCTGGGCAGATGGAATAGCTGAAGACAGTAAATCTGATGGCTGCACATCTGTTTTTCAATTGGCCGATCTGGAATCCACTTTATCACCCAAACTCATTACACAGAGAGGAGGAAATGGTGACTGATAAACCTCCGCCGAGTCCATCCATTCTGCAAGCATATTCAATTAAAAAATTCATTTGTCTGAAGGACTTACCATAAATGTGTAATGATACTGTGATATACAGGAAACATCACTGTCTATGACCTTGTTCTTTATATAAGGAAACTTTCTCAGGGTCTTTAGTATCTGTATGAGAATAATTTTTAGGTGTGAATACATGTTTGCCTAAAACTTCAGTAAAAGCAGTCACGTGTGTGATTGTCACAGCACACATACTGAGTTACAGCAGTCAAAAAGGAAACAGTTTGCCTGTATGTTGCAGCTGTGGTTTCCACTCAGGTGAATAAATAAATAAATAAAATCTGATACAAATGATCCATGTGCATTGTAAAATGCATCACTTCTAAAATAATCAAATACCTTCCACATGAAAATAATAACCTGCCTCTTCATCACTGTCACAGATGATTCCCTGCCTTTAGTTGAGATGGATCTCAGCATCCCAGAACCTCCCACAGTTGTCTCAGCTGCGTGTGCAGCTCCCGGGTCCAAGAGGGGATTTGGCAGCATTACAATCACAGGGCAGACATCCAAATTCTCTAAGCTTTCACTTTAGCTCCGCCTCTCCTCACCCAAGTCTGACTGTCCTTTACTCCCAACTCCACTTTGCTTTCTCTGCTTTTATTGCATCGCCTTCTGTCTCCTCTAATCAAGGCTTGAGTTGACCAATTTATCATGACAACTGAATACAAATAACTTGAAACATGAATTATATTATGAAGATTACCAAAAAAAAAAAACAGTAAGTGCACACACAACTGTGCATATTTCACTGATTGCATCAGTAAATGATTAAAAGATTGGTTAAGGTCAGGTTAGAGTTAATGTAATTAATTGGAATCATCAGAAAAGTGAACGTTTTTTGTTTTTTTTTTCCCCCTCTCATCTCCAATTAAATTTCTTCTATACTTTTCTCATATTGTCCCACTTTTCTACTTACTCCTCCCCTCCAAACTCATGCCTCTTGACTTTGCAAAGTGCTGGGCACTGAAACCCTAAATTCACTTTTCAGCAGACAAGATCCAGCCTTGTTGATCACACGATGACTCACAAATGATCATCTACACCTACAGATTTCAAATGAACCATTTTAAACTGGTTTTATGTTGTTTTTCCATTTCATTTCAGTGAAAGCTATTTGAAAGTAAAGCCAACTGATTATTAATGTTGTCCTTATGCCACTCCACAGAATGCTCTGCTGACACTACAGCTTTCAGCTAAATTAATATACATGGTTTTCTAACTAAATAATTGAAACCCTGCTTTGCTTAAAAGGCTGCACATGTGGTAATCACAGCCTAATTAAAATAAATAAATAAAAGCAGCACCCACAAAGTCTAACACCTCCTTTTAGTAAAAGATTAGGTGCCTGGTCTCCATTCGCTTAACAAATTAGATTTATTTTAGCTATTGTCCATGGAACCTGGGGATCAACAAAACATACCAAGTTCATTTTCCCCAGTTCTGAAGTGGTGCATCTGCCATGTAGGTGAGAATGAGAGCAAAGAAAGATGAGGGGAATAGCAAGGAGGAATGATTCTGCTGCTTTGAACCCTCTGGCTCGTTCTTTTGTCTCTTCTTGGTGGCAAGTGAGCATCTGGCAGCCCTAAGCTCTCCAGGTCTCCCCTTCCATATTTCTTTCATTCTCTCTATTGGTTTCTTTCGGGTCCTGACAAAAGCAAGCTGGCAGACAAACCCAGTCAAGCAGAACACGGTGCTCAGATGTAAGACTATTCATTTTAACAGGAGCAAGTGAGGGAAATAGTCTCTCCTTTTCTGCTACTCTGGTCAGTTTTGTACAGAATTTCAAAATGAGGCGAGTATCAGGGTGATGGAAAAAGACGTTAACACGTGAGAAAAGTGATTTGTGCTGTTTTGCGGACCTGAGAAATCTTTGTCAACAATTATAAATAAATTTAACCAAAATAGAAATGATACTGGCTTTTTTCCCCAGGCGCCCTTACCCTTGAATCAGCTCAGAGTGAGATGGAAATGCTGCAGATGATTAGTGATGCACATGACTCATCTGGATTTCAAGGAGGCACATCATCATCAACCAAGGTCCTTCTGGCAGCTGCGAGAACAATTGCGGCTGGATATTGGTTCACATTCAGGTTGGGCACCTAATCACAAACTTGATAGGACTCTGTCAGGTAACTGGAGCTGTAATTTTTCGCTCCGGTGATTTCAGAAAAGCCATTTGATATATATGTTTCAAAGCTAAAACAGACAGCTTATCTGATCAGCAGGCACATTTTATGATAAATTACATACAAGCTAAGGTCAAAAAAATGGGACCACCCAAATGTCAACATTAAGGCTACACAGAGTGACGGATGAGATTTCTATTCTAGAGTGGCTCCATTTCCTGCCAAGTTCTCAGTCCTCAGGGAGCTGAATTAATTGCAGTAATTTCTAATACAACACTTTGTGCTGAATACTCTCATTCTGGGATGCAGCTCCTTCACATGACAACTCCACTGTGATAATCAAGCAGTCAGAAGGGAAGAAAAGAGACAGAAAATGGGCCTTAATTTGTTGATTACATTTTTGCATGCTGCTATCCAAAAGTTACAAAAAATAGAAATATTTAAGCAAAGATATCTGCCATAAAGAAAAACTGATTTAACAACGGCAACATTTTGCTTATGAATCGGTATATATCCCTGCCCTTCATTATTTACCCGATTCTTTAGCAGTACTGTTTAATACCTCTATTGTTGTTGCCAATTGGGCTGATAAAAACATTTTAATCATCACTAAACTGCTTTGTGTTAAACGATATACAAAAGAGAGACAGGCCAAGGTAATGCCAAAGCCAAGTTCACATAGCTTCTATAATGAAATATCTCAGTCAACGTTTTATACTTTTACAAAGTGCAGTGAAAAGTATCTAAAAGAAAGTAGATATTGTTATAGGAGTTAATGTGAGGCTGGTGCAGAACATTAGAAGAGAAACTACAAGTGTGCAAACATTGGCATTAACGTTTCATCATTTTAACTTGAGTTATTTACAGACAGACTTTGACTTAAGCTGAAGAGCCACATCAGGAAGCTGTGGGAAAGAGTTGTTGAAGCTAGGTTAAGGAGAGAGGTAATGATCAGTGAGCAGCAGCATGGCTTCATGCCGAGAAAGAGCACTACATGCTTGCTTTGAGAGTGTTGCACTGTGTCTTTGTAAATTTAGAAAAAGCATTTGATAGGGCGCCAAAAGAGGAACTGTGGTACTGCATGAGGAAGTCAAGAGTGACAGAGAAGTATGTGAGGCTGGTGCAGGACATGTATGATGGCAGAAAGACCGTGGTGACGTCAGCTGGAGTGACAGATGGGTTTACGGTGGGAGTGGGGTTACATCAGAGATATACTCTGAGCCCATACTTGTTTGCTGTGGTGATAGAAAATTTGACAAACGAGGTCAGGCAGGAATCTCAATGGACTCGGTAGTGAAAATAGAGTACAGTTCAATTAATTTAATTCAGATCAGTTTAATTTTATTTATATAGTTCCAATCCAAAACAACAGTCAAGGCACTTTACTGTTGTTTTGGGTATAAGGTATAAAGTCACCTTAAGGCACTTTATATGCACCTTGAGAGCACAAGAGCAGCAAAGAAGAGAGCACAGGCATGGTGGACTGGGGGGGGAAATAAGCCTAAGAGATTTAACAGAGGGATAGCAGCGAGAATGAAAGAGAAGGTTCATAACACATTAGTGAGCCCTGCTATGATGTATGATATGTGTGATACTAACAAAAAGACAGGAGGCTGAGCTGGAGATGGCAGAGCTAAAAGATGCTCAGATATTTGTTGGGAGTGACCAAGATGGGCAAGATCAGAAATGAGTGCATTAGAGGGGACAGCTCAGACTGAGCGGTCTGGACACAAAGTTTGAGTGAAGACAAGGTTGAGATTGTTTAATCATGTACAGAGGAGAGATGGTATGTATGAAGCTGCCAGGGAGGAGGAAAAGTGGAAGACCACAGAAAAAGATTAATGGATGTAGTCCAGGAGGATAAACAGATGGCTGGTGTGACAGAGGAGGACGCTAGAGAGATAGGTTGTGATGTAGGCAGATGATCTGCTGTGGTGACCCCTAAAGGAAGCAGCAGGACGATGATGATGGCAACAGGCATTTCTGAAGTAGGGATGCTCCTTGGGCTATTTTCCTTGTCAATTAAATGGGAGGGAAAAAATGACTAGTCTAAAGGTAAGAAAACAAACAGTCAAAACTGAGGAACATTTACTGGAAAACGTTAAACACTCCCTGTGCAAATGCTGCATGTGCATTTAAGGGTCATATAATAGCTGTTTATGTTTAATTATCAAATCCTAATTTAATTTCCAGTGAATTGTGTGTCACTTTGTACCCTGCATAACATTGTGTACACACACACACACACACACACACACACAGATTAGTTTGAAGAGTGTAGCTTCTTTTCTTGTGAGCGAACCCTTCACTTATACAAAGACTTTGTAAATGACCCTAACTCTGCAGTTTCTTTCTGCAGTTTCTTTCTTTCAATTCAAACAATTTTGGAAAGAAGAGAAGATGAGCTTTGTCAGGATATTTGGTGAATTATAGTAGCACAAGGCATTCACAAGGTACTTCTCTCTAAACACAGACCAAAAAGAAGAAAAAAAAAGAGCTTTGTGTAGATGTTACCATGCGCACTTCACATTACCATATTCTTCAATCATGTGGGGCTGGAGAGAAAATTTAAATGGTTCCTGAAAGATATTTTTTTTCCATTTTACAGCCAAAATTGAAAAATAAGTCCATTAGGCTTATATAAATCTTAGTCAAAGGGTCCTCATGCTTGTGCAGAATGTGGTCACGCTTGAGGTTGTGGTTGAGTGGGTTTACTCCGCTGACATACAACCATTCAATTTCTATTACAAAGTGCCGCAGAACTGTGCTGGCTAGCACAGCTGTCATCTGTCTTACTTTACACCTTTATGTCTTTTTTTTGAGTCTAGTCAACTAACTGCACACATACATAATCTGAATCAGCTGACGGAATTGTGATTTAGTAGTTAATCACAACACAATGAGAAGTTTCTAGGTTTCAACCTTCTGGTCAGCTTTAAGTGGTTAAAATTGTTTAATCAAAGTACTGAGTTAGAATGACCCTTCCCAGCAATCATGGCTGTAGGTAATTATCACCTCATATAATTGCATTCGCTCAATCATGCTTAACAGAAATACAGAGGGAGTTTCCACCTTAAAACAGTTTACATAAACAGGTACCACTGGTGGAAATTTTGCCATCTACAAACTTTGTTACCCGACAGCTAGAAGATTGTTTGTGTGGGTTCTCTCTGGGCACTGTACTTTCCTCCTACAGGCTAAAGACATGCTTGTTAGGCAAATTGGTCAGTCTAAATTGAGCGTAGGTGTGAATGCAAGTGTGAATGATCGTCTGTCTCTCTGCATTAGCCCTGTGATGGACTGGTCCAGATTGTACCCTCTCTCTCTCCCTATGACAGCAGACCTCACACAACACTGTATTTTTACTTAATATTTACGATACATTAGAACTCACAATGCATTTCTAACTGATTCTAACAACACAGACATCTTCATACCTTAAAATGGAAGAAATCCCCCAAAAATGACTACAGTACTGTTTACAATATGTATTATTACATGAAAATCTGTTGACATAAATATCCTTCTGAGCAACTGAAAAAAGCACACATGAACAAAATCTAACAAAAAAAAAAGCTAATAATAACAAAAAAAATAATGATGTCATTATTTCTGGATTTATTTATTTATTTTTCAATAATTGTAGTGTTTGAATGGAAGAATATCTGCAGAACGGCACAAAGATTTGACTTTAAACAATTCTATTAGCCCGAGGAACTAAAAAGATCAAGATGCATATTTTATGAATAAAAGCTAACTACTAACATCAGAAAATTGCAGTTCCCCCTTATGGCCACTTGAGGTTGGCTCAAAAAGTGAGTCAATCCCCAAAGATGGGGCATTACAGGCTGGTCCCAAATCTGGTTATGGCCTGTATGGAGAGCTTCACCTATTTATGAAAACTCTGCTAGGGAGGATTTTAAAAAAATAAATACAATTTTTTTTATAACTCATCCTGGAGTACTACCCGGTCTCACTGGAGTTCCTGAAATAGTCTTGACCTTTAATCTATTGATTTGTACTGTAGAATATGAATTTTCTTTCTTGTGTGTGTGTTCCACAAAATGAGTTTCCCAACTTTATTCCATGCCCCTGAACACAACTTTTAATCGGTCTGCTATCATATGCAATAATCAAAAGACAAAGTTCATATTTAGTGGTTGGATGAGTGGTGGGAGAGTAACTAAGATCAACATTCATGCCAAATACACAAGTTTATACACATGACAGATTTTCACACACCATTTGTATGACTTTAAATATGCTATTAATTACAAATATATTGTCAGGAGTAGACATTTTAAAAAAATATTCCCAATCTACTAAGTATTGAACCCCTATGGCACCACCTGTGGGTGGTGGGCCAACAGGAGGTCCACCTCGAAAAGGAGCCAGTTGACATGGTTCAGGCATCTGACTAGAATGCCTCCTGGGCACCTCCTCTGTGAAGTATTCCAGGCATACCTCCTACCAGGAGGAGGCCCCAGGGCAGACCCAGCACTCACTGGAGAGATTATCTCTCTTGGCTGGCTTGGGAACATCTCGGTGTCTCTCTGGATAAGCTGGAGGAGGTGGCTGGGGTGAGGGAAGTTGGGGCTTCTCTCCTCAGACTGCTTCACCCACTACCCTAACATGGGTAAGCAGCAGAAATTGGATGTATGGATGATCATAGCGATGTTTTTGAAAACTTGTTTGCCATGGTGGCAAGATGGGGCTTTTAGAAATGATCATGAGTATGCACACACAGATACTGTATGATAACCTGCATTGAAATGATTTAAAAGAGGCCTTGGGCATAGACGTCCAACATATTATTACATTTCTACATCCTCTGTTGTCTCCAAATACTGCTGTGGAACAGGTTACATGAATAAAGGTGTCTGAAGATGCAACTTTAACATAACAGAGCTGACAAAAAACAACAAGCAGTTCTAAAATCTATACAGTGTTTAAAGGGGCAGTATTAGTATTTGCTCTGTTACTCATATTGGCAAAATTTCTGTCGATTTAAATATTAAGTTCCAGTTTTTGCCCCCCAATTGCCATATTCATACTGCATGATTCAAAGCACATACTTGAAAATATATCAGAGTGCAATTTTAACAAATCATTGTAATTTGATCTAATGATAGTGTTTTTCCTTCAATCAACAACAGTGTAATCAAGCAATTGGAAAGAAGCTGAGCACCGCAGCTTGGCAGGTCTTCTGATCCTCAAAATTCTTCCTCAAAGTGAGAAAAAAACAACATAAAACAGCATGCACCTTCCTACTTTCATGCAAGATGTTACTGAATGTTTTTACAATAGGAAAACAATTATCCTTCTGTTCTGTCACCTTTCCTAATGCTACATAGTAACACCACAACTAGCTTCTGAAAAGCATGTTAGAGGCTGCACGACTGACTTGAAGGTCAAACAATAGCCCACTGCAGCATTAACCAATTCACACTACTTTTAAGAGTTGATTTCATCAGTGATTTAATTTCTATCAGATAAAATGTTTTGAGTCGGTTTATTCACATGCAAATGTATATTCAGAGTGCCACATTAATAGAGGCTTGACCTGGCACAAGCTTCACAGCAGCATCGCAGCAGGAAAGCAAATGCTAACTGCACAGAGGAGGCAGGCTTCCTCCAAAACAACTGTCAGGTTGGTGTGTTTGCAGGACAATTCTGCCTCTTTATCTTGCCTGAGCCTCAGCGGATACTCAGACTGACACATTCCAGCTGCTTCTCTGCACTCGCCGCAGACAATATAAACTGCCAACTACTGAGGATGTGTAACGGGATGCACACTGTGCCCTTAAGGATTTATGCCCCAGTCTCTTTGAAGTCTTGCTGCAATCTCCGTAATTGTCTGGCCTTTTGTGGACTAATTGCTTGTCTGCTGCACTGTGGCATAGTACAATTGCTGAAAGGAGGACTTAAGGCTTGTGTCTTGAAATAGAGATATCATGGGCTGTGCTATGGTTTGGCTTGCTTAACATACCTGAGAAATACCACTCGTGTGTTTTGCAAGAGCACCCTAACACAACATGAAAAATGTATATAAAAATGATAGAAAATGCTCGTACAAAGCACATCAATAACCTTCCCAGCCCTGCTGACTGCATTAGTACTCATAGCTTGTTAGGGCCAACTCAGCAAAATGGCAACAGCTTGATTGGACCATATATGAACTGACAGGCCACATAATTTCTAACACCCTTCTGTCTGTCAGATGCTGACTGTCTACACTACAGCATGTGACTTTTGTGATAAGGTTGCCATGACATTTTCCAGATGGCGGCTGAAAAATGTCGGAAACAAAAGGCTGGTTAAATGGATTCTATCAATTGCAGCGGGTTTGACGCTTTCTTATCAACAGGCTAATTCCCCGAAGGAATAGAATGTGCCAGGGGAGGAGACTAATGACAAAAATGGAGACTTGTATTCCCCAGACATCCTATCTGGGTCTAAGCTAGGATGCTTATGTGCCGCAGCACTAGCCAGCTCCGACAGAGTCTCTTTATCTTTTGCTATGCATCACTTGCCACCTTGATACTGGGTTAAAAGGTCAAACCTACATCAGATTTATATTTTTATATTTTTAAAGAAATGCTGCGTTTTTCATACTTGTAATCCTGTGTGAAAGAGAGTGGGGGAGGGGCATTTCTACTGCTGAGAAATGTGCCAATGCACAGCATGTAAAGCCAGACTGACAATGACACATGACAATGACAACTCTTTTGGTGCTCAGACTCCTGGTGAGATTGGATCCACGGTGACAATACAGCAGTATAAATAACTCCAGCAGTGGATTAGATGAGGGAGCTCATAACAGACTGTTCATACCATTTATACTGAAGCAAATAAACATAGGCAGCAGGTGACATGTCCAACAGCTATTGTACCTGTGAAGTACAGCACTCCTGAGGCAATATGTTGAACCTTCTAGATAAGAGTGACTTAAAAAATAAAAAAGGACCTGCTGCTAGATTGAAATGTTGAACACTACATTTATATCATCTAAAAAGAGCATATTGTGCCACATTCTTATCTTTAAGATACTTTTCATATACAATATGTGTTTTTGACTTAATTTGACAATAATCCAGAGAAGATTTACAGAGCAGCTGGTGCTGTTTTACACAGTGGGACCTTTTGGCAGCGGGAGTAGTAGTAGCACGTCATCTGTAAGACAACGGGATGTGGCGTCTGCTGAGCTGTTCATTTGTGAAATGAGCAGTGCTGCAGTTGTAATCAAGGCTCACCAACAGAACTCAATCTGAGCCCAGGCATAAAACAACTGGGGATGACACCAGCACCATCAGCACCAAGGCAGCTGAGAAGATTTTCAGCCATGATCATACTTACTGTTGATTTACCGAAAGACCTTCAATAAATTTAAACATAAATGTTCACCTCCAACAAAATATAAATTGATATTTTACAGTAATTTACTCACTGGTTTGTATGAAATGCATGTATTCATTTATTTATTAAATTTGCTTTCTAACAGAATAAGTTGTCTAGATGCTTTAACCTTATTAATTTCTATACTTTAAACCAAAATGTCTTAAATTAAAAATGCTTTGGTTCCTTTTTACGCCAGGCTCTTGATTAACATCTTTTTAACCTGGCTGATACCATGAACAATCTCTTTGGGGTATTCTGTTTTTATCTAATATTCTGAACACAGCTGCCTAAAACTGGTGGTGCAGGTTTTATGATGAATAGTAGCAGAAAGCATAAGCTGCATCTCAGCATTACAGGTCCCACATGTTGCTTAACTCAGGAACCGATTTGTCTGTGTGATAGGATAAAAAGTGAAACCTGCTGGAAGATAATCTCACAACACAATGGAGCTGATGAGGACATCTTTGTGCAGAGGAAACAAAGAAGTCCTGTAGGACACCGTGGTGTGCAGAAACATCAAAGCACTGTTGACTGCGTAATCGCAATCAATACATTTCCTCAGTCACAAATGTGTCTGGGGAAAAAGGCACAAATATGTACAGTGAGAAAAAAGACTGATGCAGAAACATTTTACTTGCATGTGAAAGCATTAATATTTTGTGGTTTACACTAAAATGACACACTAAAAGGGAAAACACTATAAAACTATGTTTTCTATGAAACAGTTTCAAGTAAATGTTTAAGTTTATTAATGTTTCAACAAACTTCTTGAAGACGTTTCAACTCTTCACGATTTGTTTTTAGACTGAAGAAGCTTCTCGGGTGAGAGGTGAACTGTCTAAAAGAAAATTAGAGAAGTCCAGTCGCTTTCTTTCCAGGCTCCTTAGAAAGTATCAGTTACTATCAAGAAGAACAGATGAACACACCTGTTAATGCAGTGTTATGTTCATCCACTTCTGAAGGCCTAATCACACACAGAGTTTGATGTACACAGTTTTATGTTAGCTCTTCAGATAAGGAAAGACCGTATGTCCCTGCGTTTTCAACAACCGACTAGGCTGTCCGAAAGGCCCATCGTAGATCCAACACAGCCGGCACCTTCTGCGAAAGGCTCTACTGAGGCTAACACCAAATAGTGACACTTCACCAAGTACAGGGATTAACTCTGGAAAAATCTATTACATATCCTGCTGTTTTTGGTGTCACTGTGTGTGTCTGTGTGTAGGTGTATGTGCGTTTGTGTGTGAAGCAGCAAAAGGAAAGACTAGCAATTGCCTAATGACTCACGCTGAGCTCAAATGACACTAATGAAAATAAATTAGATGCCACACAGTTTTGAATTTTCACTGCATCTATCTTGGGGCAGTTATTTATTATACCAATTATTATTTTACCAATAAATATAAATTCAGTAAAAATATATTATTGAATGTGTTTATTTGTCACATTTAATTTTATCAAGTTAGAAAGCTATTTATCATTTAGAAAGGATGTTCATTTAAA